>CBVK0100387876.1:0-13238 GCA_900067695.1 Picea abies | reverse complement strand
TATTGGAGGATGTGGTGAATCTGATAATGAATCTGGTGGATTTTTCGACCTGAGAATGAACATGGGAAGAATCTATTTGTGTGGTTGCAAGAGGTAGTTCAACATCAATGGGACCCAGGGGTTGGAATCCCAACCCCACCTGAAAGGGTCTATGGCCGTTGGAGCTATGGAGATCCATGTTGTAGTTGTGTTGAACATAGGGAAGAATCTCATCCCATCTACAAATATTCTTAGATTTATACATGTGCAGGATGTGCACAATCATCTTATTGACAACCTTTGTTTGGCCATCGGTTTGAGGATGGAAGGTAGTGGATTTAGCGGGCTTGGTGTCCAACAATGATCAGAGACTCGAGAAAAATGTGTTGAGTAACCTGATGTATTGATCATAAATGATGGTCTGTAGTATCCCAAAATGGATTCACACTCATTTGAAGAACATATTAGCAGTATCTTCTGTTGTGATTCTCTTATTGTAGGCTATGAGAATGGCCATCTTCAAAAACTGAGCAACCACCACAAATATGAAATAATTTCCTTTCTTTGTGGACAGAAGGCCATCCATTTAATCCATAAATATGGATTCCCAAGGCCTCTCAAGAGTAGGAAGATGGCACATGCAGTGAAAGATATGATACACTTGTTGATGTCGTGTGGAAGTTTTGGCCAATAAAAATGTTTCTTTAGAATGACCACAATTTTCTCCATGCCAAAATGTTCTTCATTTGACTGTAGTGAGCCTCCCAAATTATCTTTGCACTCTCTCTTCTAGGAACACATGATAAATTTCCTAGATGGCATAACAGTCCATCCTAAATGTGAAAATCAATGACATTCATGCATGTACCCAAGAGTTGATAGGTCGTGGAGAAGTGAGGATCTCACTAATAAAGTTTGGGTCATTCATATGCCTCATGTCCATAGGAATGGATCACGGTGGTGAGGGAAGTCACAGCAGGTCGACTGAGGTAGTTAGCGACACAATTTTTGCTCCTCGTTTTATACTTGATGTTGAGATGGAACTATTGTAGGTATGTGGACCAATTTTTATGGCAGACATTCTACAAATTCCCTTGTGTCTGTATGAACTACAAAGGCTTGTGATTAGTGTGTATTATTGTCTCTTTTCCCAGAATACAATGTTTCCATTGACAACGTGCTTTCACAATGGAACACATTTCCTTGTCATAGGCGGGGTATTTTTGGACAGTATATGAGAGTGTCTTACTATGGTATTCTATTGGATGACCATGCTAAGTTAGAACTCCTCCTACAACATAGTCATATGGATTAGTCTCTATTTCAAACGGTTGTCTTGAATTTCTTTTGCTTTTCCATGCCTTGCATTACCTTTCATTGTATTTCCTTGCCTTGCCATACCTAGACATAGACCTAGACCTTGTCTTTCCTTTCCTTACCTTTCCTTTCCATTACTATCCTTTCCTTGACTTGTCATGCCTTTCCATGCCTTGACGTGCCACACCTTTCCTTGCCATTCCATGCCATACCATGCCTTGCCTTTCCATTCCAAGCCATTTCTAGCCGTTTCCTTCCTTTCCTTGACTTTCCATGCCATGCCTTGTCTTTCCATGCCTTTCCTTTTCTTTCCATGCCTTGCATTTCCTTGCCTTTCCTTTCCTTTCCATGTCTTTCCTTGCCTTGCCCTGCCTTGCCATACCTAGAGCTAGACCTATACCTATACCTTTCCTTGGTTTCCCTTGCCCTTCCATGTTTATCATCTACTTGCCATGAATTCTATTGCCTTGTCTTGACTTTCCATGCCAAGCTTTTCCTTCTCATGCCTTGACTTTCCTTCCCTTTCCATGCCTAGAATTTCCTTTCCTCGCCTTGTTTGAATTGCCTTGTCTTCCATTTTCTTTCCATGTATTGTCTTTCCATACGTTGGCTAACCTCTCTCTACCTTGGATTTCCTTTCAATGCCTTGTCTTACCATGGTCTAGGTCATGGTCGATGTCATGGTATAGGTCATGGTATCGGTCATGGTCAAGGTGTAGGTATAGTTCTAAGTCATGTTTTAGGTCTAGGTCTAGGTCTATGTCATTGTCTAGGTCTAGGTCTAGGTCCCCGTCTAGGTCTAGGTCCACGTCTAGCTCTAGATACATGTCTAGGTCTAGGTCATGCCATGTCTAGCATTTCCTTTCCTTGAATTTCCTTTCCTTCCAATGAATTTCCTTGGCTTGCCTTGCCTTTCATTTCCTTGCATTTCCTTGCCATGACTTTCCTTTCATTTCCTTGCCATACCTAGACCTATACCTAGACCTTTCCTTTCCATGCCTATCCTTGCCTTTACTTTCCATGTATATCCTTTGCTAGCCTAGCCATGCATTTTATATCCTTGCATTGTGATGCCATGCCTTGCATTTCCATGCCATGTCACTCAGTTTGGACACTATGCCCCCAGACCAAATTTCCAACATGTCCCTAAATGACTTGAGGAGGTGATTTGCAACTCACATTAAAAATATAATTGGGCCTAAGATGGATGAACCATTGGTTTCATTAGATTTAGGGCACTAGGTTTAAAGTAAAAAATTCACAAATAAAGTGAAAATGCATACAAATAAAGCAAGGTAGTTTGTTCTAATACTTTTCTCTTACATCCAAAAATGGCAGAGAGACCCAAAACAAGTCCTCAAGCCATGTACTATCTCCCAATATCACCTTCAATAGTGGTGTCCTATAATTTAAAGCATGCTATTATTAAAAAATGACACCAACCACACCAAGAGAAATTCTAATTCCATTGAGAGTTGTGGAAATGTACAATTGTGATTCTTATTGAGAGTTTGTAGGATCATTGTTGATTTTTCCATGTTGATGACCACAACAACCCTTGAACTAGTTTTATTTTTTAGTATTCTTGTTGTAAAATATCAACGTAACAAGCATTCCCAAAGTGCCTCCAACTCATTGAAGAAACCCAATTCTATCCTACAAGGTCCCCTGCAACAACATGGAGGTCAAATGCATGTCTTGAGTTCTCACATGGAAATTCCAACCCATTACTCTAGAGATATTGATTCTAGGCATAATGCCACCAGTAAATAAAAATGTAAGTGACATAACTCCATAGTTGATGATAGAGGTAGGATCGTTGGAGCTAAGAGGGGTCCCTGCCATCGCAATAGAAACAAGCATGCTAGCATGGGACCTATGGAATGAAAAGGAAAAGTCCATATTTTTTTATTAAAGGGATATCCACTAACAATACCATGAGAGCAAGTTGAGCTTGTCATGACAAGAAGCATCAAAATTTATTTAGGAATGGAACCCCCCTGTTTGGATCCACTGTCCATATGGACATAAGTCTTGAGGCCTATGAAGGGTTAATGTTCCAAGACAATGACGCTTCCTATGCTTGAGGCATGGTTTGCATCTAGAAGCATCTAAGATTCTTATTAGTTTCCTTTCCCAATCTAGTGCATTCTTATCCTCACTCTCTTACTCAATGTTATCCTTTAGACCTATGCCAAGAGGCCCCTTACACTAGCTTTATTGGAAATTTTCAAGGGAACATAGATTCTAACAAAGTTTCCTATAGAGATAGACAAAGAAAGATCGTCCCAATAGTTATTACTTCAAGGCTCAATCCCTATACTTGTTCTAGGAGCAATTTAGATGTCTCCTCATTTGACGTTTGATCCAACTTTCTTGTCAATTGAAAAATATTTGATAGAATGACACATTGACAAGAGACCAATGATTATATAGTTGACAAACACTCTATACCGAATCGGCATTGCTATCTCTATATGCAATAAGATATAAAATTAGAAAATTTCTTGCATTTGTATCCCACAAATTCAAAATCTAGTAAGAAAATTATGTAAAGGAACTCCAAGCACAAGCGAGGTGTTGTGAAAGAAATGGAAGGTACCTTGTGAATCTTCCTCTAGAGCAGTCCTAATCTGCCCTTTGCACTTAGTCGTTACACTCCTTCATGCAAATGTATTGGAAGCAACAAAACAAACCCCTAGAGATAAAAAGATTATTGTGGGCACCTCACTTCTTTAAAAAGTTCATCTTAACCGTATATTTATTAAATTTTTAATATCATATAGGCACCTCACTTCTTTAAAAAAGAATTAAACTCACTACTATATAATATCACTACTCTATGGTATCAGTATTATACATATTGATATATAATATTAGTATTATAGTTTTTCAAAGTGATAATTTATTTTTAAAGAGAAAATAAATCGAAAATAAGTTTATTCTGCTCATATACATTCATGAATGTATTTAAGTGAAAAATAACAATTGTCACCTAAATACATTTAAGTAAAAAATAACATTTGTCACTATGTTAATGTTATAATTGAATTTCTCCCCAAATTACATCAACATTTAATATATCAATAATCATATTATAATAATTATATTAAGAAATTTTATGTAAAAAAAAAAAAAAAACATTTTCATTGATGTTTGAATTTACACAAAGTCTAGACGTTCTTACCATTGGAAATTCCATTGATCCTTTAAATCCCATGAGTTCTACTTTTGCGAATTATTCGTTGTTTGGTCATTTTGGTAGTGACGGCATGGTTTGGGGTATTCTACGAATATAGAATTACAATGAGAGAATGTTTGAAGGGCAGCCGAGGTAAAAGAGTCAATATTTTGTCATTCAGAGATCTAAATCCTAAACACCTTTCAACAATTAAAATTTGGGATATCAAGGATGGAGTTTGAAAAATTAAAATTTGGGATTTTATGGATGAAATTTTTTTGGATTTCAGAGATGAAATTTAAGTGAGAAAATAAGCCAAGTCTATTACTATGTTTTAATAATGGAATTCATCGATATTACTATGTTTTATTAATGGAATTCATTTGTTTCCTCCTAAGACGTTACGAGTTCAAATCCAAATGAGTTAGGGTATGTATATTTCCGTAGACTTTAGCAGTGGCTAGAAGGAGTAAGCTAACTAGGGATAAATTTTCCCTCTTTTCAAGCAAAAAAAATGGACATAGGAGTAGCTTGAGTTTGGCATGGATCAAAGTTCCATACATCCTTAACCTTAAAAAATAGATTATTATTATCATTATTATTAATCTATTAACATAAACACAACATTCAACATATAAAGAATCATTCCCTAAAATAACTTAGCGGTAACCTTAAAAAATAGAATATTATTATTATTATTAATCTATTAACATAAACACATCATTCAACATATTAAAAATCATTCACTAAAAATCCTTATATCTCCAAATTATAGTTCAAAAATAAATAGTTCCAAATAACTAAAAGAAACATATTAAAAACCATTCACTAAACTATGTGCATCTCCAAATTGCAACCATGCAAGAAACAAACAGTTTCAAATAACTACACGAAACAAACAGTTTCAAATGACTACATGAAACAAACAATCGCTGCTTTATCTAATTGTATTTAAATCTCCACCGTTGCTACTGCAATTACAAAATAGTCTTCCCAACAACCAACATTGACTTCAAACCACTCCCCCGGTTGACAAGGTTGTAACTTTTGCATACGACCTCCATTTTAGGCATGTGATAGCCCGTTGGAAAGGTGTTTTCTAGAAATACAAATTATTTCAACAAAATATGACTTCGTCTATAGTTTGACTGTGGCAAGACAAAAAAACATTGTACTGACATTAAAACTTCCAAAATAAGCTAGTTGGATTAGGTTGGAGACCACCAACCTCCACCTGGAAGCCTTGTCAAGAAGATATAGTTGGAATAGGTGTGTGGCCACCAATATCCACCTGGAATACTCCTCTCCCCTTAGGAAGCAATGGTCTCCATTGCATTGAGTGACCCCATCAGGTGAGGAAATTTATGTTGAATTTGGCTCCAAGTGAGCCACTTGCCTTGGTGCAGGAACTGCCCTACTTTGACAACCCAATAATGTTGAATCCTCTACTGGAGAGTGCCCATGACCTATGTATCTATTATATGATCAGTGTATTCATGTTCCATTCAGTCATGGTTGAGATCTGTTGGTTTCAATTGTTCTTCATCTGACTATAGTTAGCCTCCCAAATTATCTTTGCACTCTCTCTTCCAGGAACACATGATAAATTTCCTAGATGGCATAACAATCCATCCTGAATGTGAAAATCAGTGACATTCACGCATGTAACCAAGAGCTGATAGGTGGTGGAGAAGTCAGGATTTCACTAATAAAGTTGGGGTCATTCATATGCCTCATGTCCATAGGAAAGCATCACGGTGGTGAGGGAAGCCATAGGAGGTCAACTGAGGCAGTTAGCGACACGATTTTTTCTCCCTGTTTTATACTTGATGTCGAGATGGAATTATTGTAGGTATGTGGACCAATTTTGATGGCGGACATTCTACAACTTCCCTTGTGTCTGTATGACCTACAAAGGCTTGTGATCAGTGTGTATTATTGTCTCTTTTCCCATAATATAATGTTTCCATTGATGATATTCTTTCACAGTGGAACACATTTCCTTGTCATAGGTGAGGTATTTTTGGACAGTATATGAGAGTCTCTCACTATGGTATTCTATTCGATGACCATGCTAAGTTAGAACTGCTCCTACAACATAGTCATATGGATCGGTGTCTATGTCAAATGGTTGTCTTGACCTTACTTTTCTTTTCCATGCCTTGCATTACCTTTCATTGTATTTCCTTGCCTTGCCATACCTAGACCTAGACCTAGACCTTGCCTTGCCTTTCCTTACCTTTCCTTTCCATGACTAGCCTTTCCTTGACTTGCCATACCTTGCCATGCCTTGACATGCCACACCTTTCCTTTCCATTCCATGCCATACCATGCCTTGCCTTTTCATTCCAAGCCATCTCTATCCTTCTCCTTCCTTTCCTTGACTTTCCATGCCATGCCTTGTCTTTCCATGCCTTGCCTTTCCTTTCCATGCCTTGCATTTCCTTGCCTTGCCATGCCTAGAATTTCCTTTCTTCACCTTGTTTTCATTTCCTTGTCTTCCATTTTCTTTCCATGTATTTTCTTTCCATACCTTAGATAACCTCTCCCTGCCTTGGATTTCCTTTCCATGCCTTGTTGTCCCATGGTCTAGGTCATGGTCTATGTCATGGTCTAGGTCATGGTATCGGTCATGGTCAGGGTGTAGGTATAGTTCTAAGTCATGTTTTAGGTCTAGGTCTAGGTCTATGTCATTGTCTAGGTCTAGGTCTAGGTCCATGTCTAGCTCTCAGGGTTGCTCACCACAGAACTCAGGGTTGCTCACCATAGAACTCAGGCTTGCTCACCATAGACTCCCAACTTCTGCACACACATTTCAAATTATCATGCCATTTGTAAGGCACTCTTGAAAAGCACTATCGAACAAGATCGTTCGGAAGAACCTCCATTAGACCTAATGGAGTTTACCCAAAGCTTTACACAGATCTTAAAGCTGCAAACGAGAAAGTGAAAAAAATATGAAAGAAGGTTTACATAGATCTTAGAGCTGCAAACGTGAAAGTGAACCAAATATGAAAGAAGGTTTACACAGATCTTAGAGCTACAAAAGTGAAAGTGAACCAAATATGAAAGAAGGTTTACACAGATCTTAGAGTTGCAAACGTGAAAATGAACCAAATATGAATGAAGCTTTACACAGATCTTAGAGCTGCAAACGTGAAAATGAATCGAATATGAAAATGGAGTTAAACATATTATTATATAGTGGGGGAATCTCTCTGAGTAACTTAAATCTCAGAGTAACCGAAATTTGAACTTGACGAAAATCGAAGTTATTAAATCTTATTTATTCATACAGTGAATTAATAAGATTTAATTCACCTTATAAGTTTACCCTAAATGCTGAGAATAAATTTGACTATAAGTTTTAATTAAGTTATTTAACCCTATTAAAAGGATTAAATGGTGAAGAATTTATTATTGAGTATAATATTTATTAAAAGTAATAACCCTATTAAAAGGATTAAGAGGTGAAGAATTTTTTTTTGAGTATAATTTTTATTAAAAGTAATATCCCTATTAAAAGGATTGAACGATGAAGAATTTATTTTTGAGTATAATTTTTATTAAAAGTAATAACCCTATTAAAAGGATTAAACAGTGAATAATTTATTTTTGAGTATAATTTTTATTAAAACTAATAATTAAATTGGATTAACAGGAGAAATAATTTTGATTAATAATTTTTTTAAGGATTTTTTCTTATAATCCAAATTTCCAAAATTTTAAAAAATGGGTGGAAAGATGTGTAATATAATAAAAAATGATTGAGTTAATAAGTGGATGTGTAATAAGATAAAAAAAAGAAGTGAGTTAATAAGTGGACAAATTCAACTATTTTGGTGAATTCACTTTTTTCCAGCAAGGTAAAGTTTTACCTTGATCTACTCAATCTAGGTCGTCTTAAAATGTGCCCAAACCCTTGAGAACAAAGTTCCATTAATAAAGTGGAATTATAACTTCCCCTAAGATTCGTATCAGTCTACGTCTTCTTAAAATGGGCCAAAACTTCCATGGTCAAAGTTTTCATTATTCTAGTGGAATTATAACTTATGGTAAAATTCCTACTAAATTTAAGTAAAATTTAATACTTAATAGAAAATTTATTCACTTATTAGCTCACTTATATCAAATGTGTTTTTCTATTGCCATGTTGATAATACATTAATTATTTTTACAATTCTTTACAAGGTGGAAAGACCTACCATATTTTATATTACACAAAAAATATGATCAAAATATTTATACTCATTTTACATGTAAGCGATCCATTAGCTCAAAAAAATATTAAGAAAAAATATTGTTGTTATTATTATTATTATTATTAAATATGGAGTAGTGTTATCATAAATTATACACTTCTATCAAGGAGCTCAAGGAGAAGACCCAAGTAGTGAATATATAGACTTGTAAATGTTGTATATATAATTTTATGGATAGAAGCTATGTAAATATTAATGCTAGAATATAATTTATAATGGTTTCAAATAGATGTGCACAAGATGAGAGGGCATATGATTCCCCCAAACAGAAGAAAAAAATCAGATCTATAGGAAACTAATCGAGTCTAATGCCAAGTGGTAGCTTGAGATATCATCTACATTCCATCATATGCCTTAAATGAAGCCAATAAACTCCTTTTAGTTAGAAAGTTATTCATGGAATCCATGTAGATGGTTGGTGAGGAAGTCTACCTCACGTAGCTATTTGACCATGGGTTGAACACAAACATCATGGAAGAAATGTAAGAATAATACATTATCATATCAAAGAAAGAGTTAGACATCCTACCCTCAACTCTCTTACTATATATTCATTCTCACCATTCTCACATCCAAGATTTCCATGTCCCAACATGCATTTTCCATCTACTCTTATTAACTAGAAATTTTAAGATGACCAAAAATCAATGTTGTGAAAGGGTTGGGTTGAACACAACCATCATGGGAGAAATGTAAGAATAATTCATTATCCTATCAAAGAAATATTTAGACATCCTACCCTCAACTCTCTTTCTATCTATTCATTCTCACCATTCTCACATCCAAGATTTCCAAGTCCCGACTTGCATTTTCCATCTACTATTATTAACTAGAAATTTTAAGATGACCAAAAATCAATGTTGTGAAAGGGGAATTTGCAAACCTTGGGGAAGAGCTAGAGAGGATATAGATGATTATAGAGGGTGAGAATGTTACAAATCCTTCAACCATATGTTATCGATGTGAATTGGTTGTTCTAGAGATAAGATGTACTTTTTGTGTGTGTGTAAGTAAACATTAGATTACCTTTTATAAACCGTTTTAATAGTACATGCATTTTGCACAAGCTTGGGTTGCCATAGTTGGAAACCAACCTAAGCATAACAATGGGTCCAAAAGAGACATACTTTTAACAATGGGTCCAAAAGAGACATACTATTCTTCTTAACAAAGCTATTTTTTTGTATCTAAGCTCTACTTTGAAAAAATTAGACTTGAACTTAAAAACATAGAACAATAAAATCCTAAGGGACGAAAAACTGCAAAAAGACACCTAATACATCCCACACTACAAAAATTCTATGGAGGAACCTAGTCACAAAATAGGATCCATAATAGGGAATCCATGGAAGGCCCTTATGGGGAAAACTAGTCTTGTTCAAGATGAGTTGGCATCTGACAAGATTGTTGATTTAGTAGCAATGAGATTTTGGCATACAATTGGTCCATTTTGAAATTCATTCCCACCATCTGTCTGCACATGTCGAAGATGATTTTCCATTATTCTTCTATTAATCCTCCTTCACCAGGTTCGTTGTTTGGGCATCGTTCTTCTGATGAAAAATATGACCATGGAGAAGAGGGGCTTCCTCAATGGAAGAAGCCTAACTTGCATGGACCTTCGAATTCAATCAAGTGTCACCTCAAAGTGGGATGCCCTAACCCTCAACTGATTAGACTGGACGAACCAATTCCAAGAATTCATTAACATGCGGTGAATTGTGCACATGAGTCTCATGAGGGGGCAAATGAGCATCCTCCCTCTATGGCTCACTCCTGTTGTGATCACTTACATCTTAATGGTGCATGGGAATTCATCGCTGGGAGCCATGGGTCCGGTAAGAAGGCCCTCTTTCCCATACCCTCAACATTTCAAACATAGAGCACACAACCACACCGAGAGAGGATAGCATAGAGTTTGAGTCCAACCTTCTCCTACAACTAGTCTCATATTCTTGTGACTAGTTGAGATACTAAGGACTGAAGGCCACTGTAAGGACATTGCAAACATAGAGCACAAAGCCACACCAAGAGAGGATAGAAGATATTTTGAGTCCAAAATTCTCCCACAACTAGTGAGAATGGGTTTCTAAACCATGAACAAAACATGAATATATCCACCACCCTTCCTAGTCATCCTATGTAGACTTATTTTCCATAAATGCTAACAGGACACCATAATTGAGGTAATGTGCTGGAACTGACTGTGATTTACTATCCTTGTACCATTGATACTTTCTTTGTCCATTGTATCCTGATGTGAACTTCTAGTTGGAGTAATGTGCCTATATGTGTTTAAATGTGATGTCCCTTCCATGGGCTCACAAGGATCCTTGAGAAAAGTGGATATCACCCCATCCAGGGAGGATTCATCCTATGTTTCTAGGGATACACATTCTCAAAAAAGGGGGTGCATCGGGGATTGCTTAGAGCTACAATGCAGGTCCCCCTATTTTTTATCAATTTTGGCATTGACTAACTTGTCTACTATATTATTGGCCTCCTTGCAAACATGTGAGGGAATAATGACCATATGAGGAGAGATCATATTCTTCAGAGATTCCAAGCTTCCTCGAAGCCTCCAACTGGGAAAAATTTTGGTTGGATCTATGCCATCTTTTAGTTTAGATAGCATGCTTATTATTATTTGAGAGTCCCCTTCCACAATTAGTTGATGGAAGCAAAGCTAGATAGTTGTTAGGATTTTGCTAGTGAGAGCCCATAATTCAACAACATTGTTGGAATTATGCCCATTTTTCTCAACTAGGATGTGATAGAGGAATCCCTGATTGTCACGAAAGGAAAATCTAAAGCCTACGGAGTCTTGATTACCCTTTGAGGGTTTGTTAAAATTTAATTTGATGAATCTAGAGGGAGGAAGATGCCATTTGTTTCAGATTCTTTAGACTAGAGAAGAAGGTTGAGGAAGATCGATAGATAGAGAAATACATAGATCTCATTGGTTTAACATGGCTTGTTCAGTTCCCTCACACTTCATTTCGTCAGTCGACCATTTCTTTTTCCTCATAGTTTCCACAATGTTGTGATAAATTTTAGGCCAAATAACAGTCCAGGGAGCTGTAAGTGAATGGAAAATTATTCTATTATGTTGCTTCTAGATATGGCATAGAATGAAGCTTGGAAATAAATGTAGGGATAATTTTAAGGTTGAAAATTTATTTTAAAATGTTGAAACCTTGGCAAATATTACTAATCTTTAACATTCCAACTATAAAATGTTTGGCAATATTTTTGTAAAAATATTCAAATTTATAAGGATTTTGTTTAGTTTGTATAAAATTTTGTCAATTTTTAAGGTAAAATAATTTTATCCTATAGAATTTGTGCGAATCATTTTTGGAATAGTGAATCTTTTTTTGGGAAAAACCATGGAAAATTAGCCCATTAGCAAAATTTAGCCCCTAAAATCATCCCTGAAGAGATGTCAGATTCTATTGAGGGTGACATTTTTGTAGGTCGAGAGACACCAACTAGAGATTGTGTTGGGAATATTGTCTCTATGATGGTCCAATGTGCACATCACTTGAGCTTCATGATCCCGTATATTCAAACTAAAATGGAATTGGTTCAACAGGTGTTCCATGGTCTCCTTAGCTTGGATACATAATGGGAAGATGGAAGGTCCTATGAATCATCTTTTTTTTTTATGTTTTCCCATGTTAGCATGTGTTTGTGAGCCACTAAATAGAGGGAAGTACTTATTTTTTTAAATAAGTTGGTTTTCCATATGTTTCTCCATATACTCTCCTTGGCCATTTGATGGAATTGGTTGTGAGACCATAGGATTCTTTAATGTTGAATATCCCTTTAGAAGAGTATTTTCCAGGTTATTTCCAAAAGGCATTCAACATATTGGACTCTTTATACCTAAATTAAGAGCATTGGAATCCTAGATGCGACATTAAGAAAATAAGGGTAAAATATTCCTTGTGTTGTGTACAACAATGGTATATATTGTGATGGCTATTTGATGACTAGATGAGATACCTGGTGATAGGGATTCAAGTCCTTAGCCTTAGCATATGTATTTGTCCTTTTTATTTTGGAAGGAGAGTATTATTTTGGTTTGGAGAGTGATGAATCTTTTTTCTTTCCTATTTTCAAGAAATAGTTGAGTTAGTCTCATATTATTGTGACTAGTTGAGATCCTATCACCAACTAGATATATTATTGTATTTTCATCGTTATTTATTAGGATCTTGCCTCTTAGTTTGTCGAGGTAGTTTGTTTTTTATGTAAATATATACAAGTTTGTGTTTGGATTAATAAAATTTAGTGTGATATTTTGTATTTTGCATTGTGTTTTTACAAATATTCTATGAGTGGGATTTCCCACATCATTTGTATTAGAGAAAGTTTCTTATCGATTAACATGGTTTTGGGTACATGCTCATTATTTCTCTATTTTTTCTTCTCTGATCCAATTTGGGTTTGGAAATTGACTTCCTTTGTTTGTTGGTGATGATATTTTCCATATG
>CBVK0100387875.1:0-12034 GCA_900067695.1 Picea abies | reverse complement strand
ATTGAAGATTTCTAGCTTTCGTTTGGTTGACTTAGTGATAGAGTCTTCAATTATTCCCTAATTAAATTAGTGAGAAAATGAAGAGTTGTATATTTAATTATCAATCCAAGGTCATATATTACTTATGAATTGTCATGCATTATATATGATAGTATAGTGTTGTAAATTATAAGGGCTTGTAGTACTTCAGATGTCACAAGTTGAGATTTCAAGATACTTAATTAAGTCACCAAGCTATCCTACTTCTAAAATTGTAGGAAAATAAATATCATGTTTTCATGAAAAGAAAATCACACTTTCAAAAAGTAAATCTCTGTTACGGAAAGTTAATCACACTTTGCAAAAATTAAATCACACTTACAAAAAATAAATCACACTTTGTAGAAATTAAATCACACTTGTAGAAAGTAAAGAATTCTAACATAAATTAAATCACACTTCTGTAAAGGAAATCACTTGTAGAAAGTAAATCACATTGTCCTAAAGTAAATCACACTCGCAGAAATTAAAGTTATGTTAATATCTAATGGTGACTTGCTCAAGTAAAATGATGATCCTGAATTGTTATAACTATTGTTTGTTCATACGTTCAATGATGATTGGAAAATAAAGTATCGATACCAAATTTGTGAAGAATAAAATTGTCGTAAATATGAAAGAAAGAAGAATAAAGTAAAACTAAAAGCTGAGCTGTAGCAACAAAGATGCAACGTGAAAGTTGCAACAACAGGAGTTGCAACAATGCCTACGATTACAAATTTACATAAATTGAATTGAATTTGTTTTGCAACTTATGTATGTAGAACTTACAACAAGAAGAAAATTATTATTCATCACACCTGAATTGCAATTAATTGTCTACGAAATCTAGAATTGCAACAATATAGAAAGACAAAATGACTACATAATTTAAATGAACATAAATGAAATGCTAGTCCTATTATTTAATATACATGATATACCTGACTAAGTATGGGGCCTTACCCCCTTAGAAAAGGCATCGAGCTACGAAATCCGAACCACATGATCACCAACACATCAACACACGAACAAGAGAAAAACAAAAAGTATATTGCAGAAGTTTGAAAGTTACAATAACAACCAATTTCTATCGCCAGAATAATTCTTCCTCCTAAGATCAAGGGATATGGGGTGTTTATAAAGTACAAATGATGTCTAAAAAAAACAAAAAAAAAGGGACAAATGGATAACCATGAGAATTGATCATTCTCTATTTACATTGATATTGCCAAATTTTAGTAAGGATCAGGCGGGTGTTGACTCTGATTAGCTAATTGATAGTTGGTAGAGAAATCAATTTATCTTTTGGTTGTCCACTTGCCTCCCGACACTTTCCTATGTGAGGAGTGTTCCCTATCCATTTACTATATTGTTGACCATTGTGTTGGCAAACTTTGTACTCTGATTTGTAGGAATGACGTCGTACTTGGAATTGTAGCAACAATGTAATTTGGAATTGCAACAATGATGTCGTACTTGGAGTTGCAACAGCGAAGAGTGGAATTAGAGTTTAAATAGTTGTATTGTGCTTGAATTTGCAGAAATAGAGAGGAATCATGACCATTGTAAGGAGATTGACCTACTACAGGGAGTTGCAACTACTATAAGGAAACCATTGTAATTTCTCTTTTATAACAATCTTAGTGCATGAATGTAACAAGTTCCTTACGAAATATGTAAGAATAACATAAAAATGGCATATGGGGATTGATTCATACCTTGACGAGAAGTGTGAGAATACTAGATAAGGATGGTGTTAAAAAGGAAATGATCATTGGAAAACGGTAAGGAAAAACATATTAGATAAGTGTTGAAAGTATGTCAGTTTAGGTACCTATCATCTCCCCCAGCCAAAACTCTTTGCATGTCCCTTTGGAACCAACAATTACTTAGGGTTAGAGAAATCAAGGTGACCATGGAGGTCACTAACACTACAGTCGACCTCTATTGTTTCCTCCTTATTTTCATTGGTGTCATGTTTTGTTGTGACTCCTCTATTTTTTACTAATTCCTGCTCTATTTCTATCTGAGTGGCATCATCAATTAACATAAATTTTTTGGCATGGAAATTTACTTCCCTTTTTTCTTTAATTTGATATGTTTCTTTTAATATAGTTAAGGGTTACCCTACAACAAGAGGACTTGATGAAGGGTAATATGATTTATCAGGTGCCCTTTGTTCATCAAGCACATCCTTCAACATTTTAAAGTTGAGATGTAGCTTCCAATTCTTCATTCTCAAAATTATGGTTTTTTTTTACCAAAGATGCCTAAATAGATAAGGAGTGTAGAATGCTTACCCAGGTGTAGTAGTAAGATTCTTCCAAGTCTCAACCATATCTATTTTTGGTTCATGTTTTCTTGGCTCTTATGCATCAATGAAGTTGTCTCCAAAAGTTTTTCTTATTGGATCACTGAGATCCTCTGCTTTTAGTTATGCTTTATCTGATTCTTATCAGTTGGTAGGCCATTCACGAAAAGTGTTTCTCACTAGTTCTTGTGGATTAGTAAGGACCCCTTGTTCTAATTCCTCTTCCTCTTCTAGATTGGTGTTTTTTTCCTCAAGAATGTTATTTTTTTGTTCTTATGGGTCAATAAGAGCCTCTGGTTCCTACGGAGGATCCTATGGACTATTAAAGTGCTTTGGTTTCTCTGTTTATGTTTCTTGAGGCTTGGTTGACTATTGCTGAGGAGTTCTCTCTGTTGGTTTTTTTGGTTAGCAAGAGCCTCAACTTGATGTTCTTGTTTTGTTTCTTGTGGGTTTGCAACTTGTTTTCCAAAAGGGCTCCCCACTAGTTCTTGTGGGACAGTAGCATATTTTACTTGTGGTTCTTCTTCATCTGAATATACATCAAGGAGGGAGATAATCCCTTGTTGGACATGTAGTTTGAATAACTAAGTTTTGAGGGAATGGGTAAATGTAGGAATAATTGTAGATAGGCATGTAAAAGTAGGAATAAAAAAATTTAGGCATGTAAAGGAAGCATGCATGCACGAAGGAAGGAAAAGAAGCATGCACGAGTAAAGGAAGGAAAATCATGCATGAACCCTGAGTGTTTTTGGGAATGTGTTGGCATGAGTTGGTTCNTATCCCTATTTATATGTATAAATGTGTAATGGGTTGGGGAGAATAGGTTGCTAAGAATAAGATATTAGGATGCCTATGAGAGAGAGTCTATGTTTTAGGGTTTAAAATATTTTTTACAGAGAGAAACTTGCACTGCAGAGTGGATATGAAGGATGGAGATATATGCTATGATGTATCTATTGTAACTACAATGCACAATCCTGGGATGATTTTATGAAGAATAATATAGAATCCAACCGATGTGAACGTATCCCAAGGATTGGTGAACCCTGTTAAATCCTGTGTTTGAATGTGTCCTTTTATGTGGTTTCTCATGGATGTTTTGTTTATGGATGATTAGTATAGATCTATTTACTATATGATTGATGTGAGATAATAATAGATGTTTCAGTGAATGGTTTATGTTACAATCTTATTTATCGTGGTGTTTCATAATAGAGTATATTAATTAATGAAAGGATATTAGATACAGAGTAGTGGACATAGGGTATATAAGTAATGGACTTACTGATAGCCTCACATCCCCTCATCCTTGTAGAAACTTGGTTCATGAAGCCCAAATAGATACCTCAGGTGAGACTTCACCTACATGTAGGTGATGCCGAAAGGGATGGTATCTAAAGGGTTTTGGTGGTTGAGTAACTTGAACCCAGGGTCTTATAACTGCTCACCAATAAATGGTTCCATTGTTGGGACCAAAAATCTGTGATTGAGGGAATATTTTGGAGGCTGAATAAGAAAGAGATCGTCTAATAGTTGGAAGGGAAGGAGTGGTAATTTTCTAAAGAGAGAATAGAAACTCTCGGATGATTGACAAACAATGGTTGCAAAGGTATGTGTATACAGAGCTTCATGAGATTTTCTTTCGTGAATTTCAGATTATTTTACTTGAATGGTTAAAAGGTTTAGTGGCGAATACTAGAGGATATCGAGTTGCAGCGTCAAAGAAATAGACCCCTTCTTTGGTAAGAAAATTGAATTATGTAAGTAATACTACTTATCACATAGTTTATTTTTGGTTAAATAACTTACTGATGGGTTATATTATAGAATTTACAATAGATTGTGCCCAGTTGTATAGTGTCAAAGAAACAAATTTCTTTAAGGGTCCACATGGAAGGCTTATGAAATCATTGGGTACCTGGATAAATAGTTTTTTGTGTGACAAGTGTGTAACAACCATGGAATTTTATTTCTAAGGGGCTTCGCTCACATAGGGGAATTGGGGGCTGACTAGCAGATGGTCTGAAGGTAGGAAGGAATGAAGAAATAAATGAATAAGAAAGGGATGGATTGAGGATGTAGAGAAAAAATATGGAATATCAGAGGAAGAATACAAATTTGGGGTACTACAAAGTGGAATAAGATACAAGAGATTGAAGATTGGGGTTGGGAAAGGAGAGAAACACGGTGAGTATGAGAAGAGAGAAACATGTTGATATGGATTTATGAGAGGAACACAATGAATAATAGACTAAGTACAATAACACAGAGATATGAAGAACAAAATGAGATATCAAGTGACCAATAACTTATATTGAATAAATAAAATAGGTTGGAACTGTAAAAATGGAGAACTGGCAATAACTTGCTTGCATGGTGGTAGTTATCTCTTAGAAGAGTTGTGGATGCTACACGCATAGATATGAGCAGAATGCTTACAATGAGGCTCCATAGCAATTTTTAACATTACTCATTATTTCCAAAATCCTAGACATCCAAAAACCTAACCCTAGGAGATGAAACACCAGAATTTATGTTGTCCCCGATGGGTGAGTTGGTACCTCAAATTCCCCGGGTTGTAACTTTTGCATACGACCTCCATTTTAGGTGTGTGATAGCCCATTGAAAAGGTGTTTTCTAGAAATACAAATTATTTTGACAAAATCTAACTCCATCTACAGTTTGACTATGGAAAGCCAAAAAAACATTGTTTAGGGCCCCAAAACGGCCCTGGAAGTACATAAAGATGCACTGACATGAAAAATTCCAAAATAAGTCAGTTGGATTAGGTTGGAGACCACCAAACTCCTCCTGTAATCCTTTTCAAGAAGATCCAATTGGAATAGGTGTGTGGCCATCAATATCCACCTAGATTAGTCCTCTCCCCTTAGGAAGTAATGGTCTCCATTACATTGAGTGCCCTCATCAGGTGAGGAAATTTATGTTAAATTTGGTTTTGGGTGAGCCACTTGCCTTGGTGTAGGAGTTGCTCTGCCTTGACAACCCAATAAAGTTGGATCCTCTGTTGGAGAGTGCGCTTGACCCGTGTGTCTATTATCTGATCAGTGTATTCATGTTCTATGAAGTCATGGTTGAGCTATGTTGGTTTCAATTGTTCTATGACCTCCGAGGTGTCCAATAAAGGTGGAAACGATGGTTGAAAGAGGTCCACATTAAACAATGGGTGCAAACCAAGGAAAGGGGGAGTGTTGAGCTCAAAATAATTGTCACCCACAACCTTGGTGATAGTTTAAGGCACATAACAAAGTGGATATATCTTCTGATGGGGACCTAGAAGGAGTTATTTCTACATATGTAACCAGACCTTGTCTCCCACCTGGAACTTGTGCGATACTCGATGTTGATCATGGTGTTGGTTGTACTTAGCATTGGCTTTCTACAAAATCTCATGGACCTGTTGGAGGATGCGGTGAATCGTCTAAATG
The DNA here is from genome assembly GCA_900067695.1 of Picea abies. Taxonomy (NCBI): domain Eukaryota; kingdom Viridiplantae; phylum Streptophyta; class Pinopsida; order Pinales; family Pinaceae; genus Picea; species Picea abies. The sequence continues at coordinate 6,256 of CBVK0100387875.1, read as the reverse complement.
AATTTGGTGGATTTTTCAACCTGAGAATGAACATGGGAAGAATCTGCTTGTTTGGTTGCAAGAGGTAGTGCAACATCAATGGGACCCAAGAGCTGGAATCCCAACCCCACCTGAAAGGGGCTATGGCCGTTGGAGCTATGGAGAGCCATGTTGTAGTTGGGTTGAACATAGGGAACACTCTCATCCCATGTACAAAGATTCTTAGAGTTATACATGCGTAGGATGTGCACAATCATCTCATTGACGACCTTTGTTTGGCCATCGATTTGAGGGTGGAAGGAAGTGGATTTAGTGGGCTTGGTGTTGTACAATGACCAGAGAATCGAGAAAAATTTGTTGAGGAACCTGATGTACTAATCATAGATGATCGTCTATAGTATCCCAAAATGGATTCACACTCGTTCGAAGAAGATATTGGCAGTATCTTCTATTGTGATTCTCTTATTGCAGGCTATGAGAATGGCCATCCTCAAAAACTAATCAAACACCACAAATATGCAATCATTTCCTTGCTTTGTGGACAGAAGGCTAGCCATGTAATCCATAGAGATGGATTCCCAAGGCCTTTCAAGAGTAGGAATATGGGTGTATAAGATTTTCTTCTTGATGGATAGCTTGGCAATGGAACAGGCAATGCAAGATTTGATATACTTGTTGACGTGCCATCGAAGTTTTGGCCAATAAAAATGTTTCTTTAGAATGAACACAATTTTATCCATGCCAAAATGTCCTTCATTAGATTGTAGTGATCCTCCTAAATTATCTTTTCACTCTCTCTTCCAATAACACATTATAAATTTCTTAGATGGCATAACAGTCCATCCTGAATGTGAAAATCGGTGACATTCACACATGTAACCAAGAGCTGATAGGCAGTGGAGAAGTCAGGATATCACTAATAAAGTTGGGGCCATCCATGTGCCTCATGCCCATAGGAATGGATCATGGTGGTGAGGGAAGCCACCAGATGTCGATTGAGGAAGTTAGCGACACGATTTCTGCGCCCTATTTTATACTTGATGTTGAGATGGAACTATTGTAGGTATGTGGGCCAATTTTGATGGCGGTAATTCTACAACTTCCCTTGTGTCTGTATGACCTATAAAGGATTGTGATCAGTGTGTATTATTGTCTCCTTTCCCATAATATAATGTTTCCATTGATGACATGCTTGCACAATGGAACACATTTCCTTGTCATAGGTGGGGTATTTTCAGATAGTATATGAGAGTGTCTCACTATGGTATTCTATTGGATGACCATGCTTAGTCAGAACTACTCCTACAACATAGTCATATGGATCAGTCTCAATCTCAAATGGTTGTTGCAGATCAAGTAAGGAGAGTATTGGAGTTGAGCACAAATGATGCTTCATATCATCAAATTATTGTTGCTGTGCCTTCCCCCATGCTATATTTTCCATTCCACCACCCTTGGTCACTTGGCTGAGGGCCCATGCAATATGGGAGAATCCCAACATGAATCATCCATATAATTTGGCAAGTCCCAAGAATCTTCGAAGCTCGGTTAGTGTAGTTGGGGCTGGCCAATCACAAATGAATTGGATCTTAGCTAGATCCACATATACCCCATGCTCTTCAACAATGTATCCCAAGTATTGGACCCTGTTCATGCCAAAGGATCATTTTTCCAAGTTGGCATATATCTCATGCTACTGTAGAGTGCTCAAAACCTATTGAATATGATGCATGTGCTCCTCCCAAGTTTTTCTTAATATGAGGATGTCATCCAAATATACCACCACAAAATATTTGGTGAAGGGTCTCAATACATCATCCATCAACCTCATGAAAGTGGCTAGTCCATTTGTTAAGGCAAAGGGCATGGCTAGCCATTTGAAGATACCTTATTTAGATTTGAAAGTTGTCTTCTATACATCAATCAGTTCGATTGGAACCTGGTAGTCGCCATACTTTAATTAAATCTTTTTGAAGAAATTCCCCCCCTTGAGTTTGTCAAGAAGCTCATCAATTCATGGATTGGGTATTGATTCTTGATTTAATTTTTTTTAATTCTTTGTATTCAATGCAGATCCTGCAAGTTCCATATTTCTTCTTCACTAGTACAATCAAGATTCCACAAGGGGAGGTGATGGGTTTGATGTGCCCATTTTGAATAAACTATTGTATCTGATGCTGGATTTCATCGTTTTTCATAAATGAGCGACAATATACTAGTCCATTAGGCAGAGGTGCACTGAGGGTTAGATCAATTAGATGCTTGACTTGACAGTGCGTCAATACCCTGGTGGGTGAGGAGAAGATGCCTTTCTACTCTTCCACGATCCCATCCACTTGATTCTTTTGAAAAGAGAGGCTATGTGTAGAGGACACAGATGTGGTAGATACCTTCTACTTATTTTGAGCATGGATCACAAAGAAGAGGAACTTCTCAGTCTGTGAAATGACCTTACTGCATTTCTTAGCAAAGATTAAATAAATAGAGGTAGATGATGCTACCTCTGGTATCATGTACAATTGTCTACCCAAATTAATAATAACACTGTGGGGTATAGACTTATACACAACATGTTTCTTCCACAAATATGCTTGTCCTAAAATAACATCACAAACTTCAAGAGGAGAAATATCAAACAATACCTCGTCTTTGAAGGGATTGATGCCATAGGGAAGATGACATTGTTAGGTGACGTGAATATTTATTCCTTGGCGAAGCCAGCCGATGGTGTAGGGTTGTGGGTGTGGTGTCATCGGTAGGTCCAACTGCTTGATGACCTCTACTGAGATGAAGTTCTTTTGACTGCTACTATCAATAATGAAATGAAGTAGATCCCCCTTTACTCACATCTATGACTGAAAGAGGAAGTCCTCTTCCTCTATTTCTTCTAGTTCACTTGGTTTAAATTTTGTGGTAGTGAAAGTGGCACTAGGTTTGACATTGATAATCCACTTCCCTCCTTCTATATTTGATTCAAAGTTAGAATTTGCCTCTGACTCGGAATATTTTAACTCGACCACCAATGACTTCTTGGAGTGACATTATTCGGTGTTGTGATAAGGGATTTTATGGTATTCACACCACTTTCCTATGTTCTTCTTTGAATTTTCATTACCCTTATTGTTTTTTGGCTTCAAATGGTTGTCCTGAGAGTGGCCATCTTTTCTCTGTCCTTTTTTTTGTGTGTTGGGACCACCTTTTACCTGCTTCATCTTTGAGGAGTTTGTAGATCCAAAATCTTGCCTCTTCTTCTTAAATTTATGCTCAATCATGACATCATATATATAAGTCTCACCTAATGATGAAATTTACAGAAACTCCATTTCTATTTGAATGCATTTATGCATAAAACCACGGTATTTTAGAACCAAATTCCTTTCATAGATTTTGATACCCAATTTGGTCTGTAGGGTATGGAAAATATTGGTGAAATCTGGTACTGTCTGGTCCATTTCCTGACGCAACATGGTCCATCTTGTGTATTGGTCCTCGTAGATTCCAGTAGGGTAGTATTATTCTTTAATGGCATCCCTGAATGAATCCCATGTGGGGGAGACTAACAATATTTCATATTTCTCTATGGTCATTTTCTCAGAGCAATTATCCCACCAGTCCTTAACATGGGGGATGGCTTTGAGGAGTGCAAAAGTAATATTTTCCCTGTCAGAAAAATGATGAACCGAAAAATACCCTTCAAGAAGATTCAACCATTTATCTACAACATTCACATTTATCATTCCTTCAAATAATGGAATATCAAAATTTACTTGTACCTTGAAGGGGGTTGCATGGTTGCTTGATGAATATGCATCTCCTGTGGGCAATCGTCGAAGGATCCATGAATTTTTTTCCATCATTTTGTTCCTTTTCCATGCAAGGGATTCCTCAAGCAACATTTCAAAAGGATATCCTACTCCATCATCTTTCTTCTCATCCCCCATGGGTTTTTTTGGGGCTTAGCATGACCGATCTTTCAAAGGATTGACTAGTTCAAGTCCCAACTTCTTGTACCTAGATTTTGTCAGGGACATGCACAAAGAAAAATATTTGAAGAGTAGACCGCTTTGATACCACTCATCCAGATTTATAAGCATAACGAAATGAATAACAAACTGAATACAATAACATAGATATATGAAGAACAACAACAAATATCCAGTGAACAATAACATCTATTGAATAAATAAAATAGGTTGCAACTCTAAAAATCTAGAACTGAAAATGACTTTCTCAAATGGTGTTATCTATCTCTAAGAAGATATGTGGTTGTTGTGTTCATATGTCTGAGAAGAATGATTACAATGATTCTCTAGAGGAATTTTTAACATTACTCTTGAATTCCAAAACCCTAGACATTCAATAACCTAACCCTAGGAGATGAAACGCCAAAATTTATGTGGGCCCCGATAGGTAAGTTGGTACCTCAACTTCTCAGGATCGTAAATTTTGCATACAAACTCCATTTTAGGTGTGTGATATATCGTTGGAAAGTGATTTTCAAGAACTACATATTATTCCATCAAACTCTAACTCCGTCTATATTTTGACTATGGAAACCCAAAAAAACATTGTTTAGGGCCCCAAAATGGCCCTAGAAGTACAAAAATATGTACTGACATGAAAAATTCCAAAATAATCCAGTTGGATTAGGTGGGAGGCCACCAATATCCACTTGGAATCTGTGTAAGGATTCAGACAACCCCAGAAGTGTAGAACCCATAATTACAAAGAATTATAGAAGAATGTGTTGAACTAAAAATTGTCAAGAGGAGCTAGCTAGAATAGGTGGGTGGCCACCAATATCCACCTTGATCACATTCACACTAATCCATAGCATATAAATACCACATAGAGAAGGAGAGGAAGAGTATTCTCAGTGTAGTCTTGTAATAGAGGAATCTTTAAATCCTACTCATGATGGATATTTTGCTGAATCCACGACCATGTGTGCATCCTAGATCTGAGTTAACATTTGAATATTTTTCAAAATCACTTATAGTTATTAGAGGAATTCATAGTAGTAGTAGCCAGAGTAGTGGAAGCAATGAATCAATTAAGAGTCAACCAACATCACCAAGAGGAGATACTATGCAAAATAACATGACAAGGCTAGAATAATACCTTGAGAATTCTTGAGTTCCATGGAATTGGGTCGGAGGATATAGAACAACATCTATTTGTATTTGAGTCAATCTAATATGAGGATACAAATATTGCATAGTCAACAACAACATTTATAGGATACACATTATTATGGTATATGAAACTGCACAATACTACACTAGCAGGTCAAGCAAGGAATTTGGCGGAAATTTGAAAAGCATTATTGAAATAGTTCAAGAAGCCTAAATTTGAGTTATAGTACATTACAAAACTGAAGGAGATCAATAAAGTATATATTGAGTCAATTTAGGTCTATGATCATAGATCTAAGGATTTGATGGGTAGACTGACATTTCAAATTCCTTATCAACAACATAGAGAATGGTTTATTCTAGGACCATTTCCACACATTTGTTGGCCATTGATACAATATAAGGTTACATCATACCCTGAAGCTTTGGATATTGTGATGAAACTGGAATTATCTCTGGTAAGAGATGGTGGGGAGATGGCTCAAGTCGATACACAATTAGTTTCCCTGACAATCTAATTAGTAGATCTTACAAAAGGAAAGTAAAAGAAAGAAAACATATAGTGAACCACATGTAGGACTGAATGCCACCATAAGGATGAATTCATAGCCTTTGAGCAGTATTTTGCGATTGGAGCACCAAACCCTTTACTAGGAGGAGAGTACTCTGAAATATGAAAGAAATGGGGACATTATCCACTTGATTTTCTGATGTTGCAGAAATATCAGTGTACACCCTAGAATTTATTTTGTAACTTTTGCAAGTCAGTAGGGCATGCAGAGAAATACTTTTGAACATTCTCTCTGATGAGAGAGAACACTTTATATACGTATATAATTCAAAAGGAAAATTTCAAGACAGAAGGAGGTGTTCCACACTATAACAATCCAAGGGGTTTTAACCCATGATGTCGAGGAGGATTTGGAAGAGGTTGAGGTAGAAGAGTTTTTCGCAGAGGAGATAGAGGCCCAATAATATGATACAATTGTAATCAACTGGGACACTTAGCTTGTGAATTCTTGGATCCTTATAGAACCTTCACATACTATAGACCATTGGACCATATGACAAAATATTGTCCTCAATTAATTGTGAAATGGAAGACAAGAGGGAATCAAAACTAGGACTCAGCTAAGACCGGA
>CBVK0100387872.1:0-15091 GCA_900067695.1 Picea abies | reverse complement strand
TCTGCGAATGCATCCTGCAACAGTGAATGGAGAGCAAGGGGATATGGGAAGTCCAAACCGATTAGATTGACATTTTAGCACCCTGGAAACGCTCTTTTTCACCTGATATGATACTGAGCCCCAACTGAGCATTGAAAGTGACATTTTCCTTTTAAGAATAATGGATTTGTGCAACGTTTCATTTGAACAAAAATATATCTAGCATAAGATAAAAAACATAATCTGAAGTAAATTATTAAGTTAATGAGCAGAAGAATAATTTAAAAAAATTTTAAATGAAAAAAAAAAAATATCATATTTCTTCAAATATCTATTCACGGAGGTCTATCTTCAAATATCATTATACAAACCTGGGCAATAGGTTACGTTAGTCTTTGTTACTTCAACACGTAGGTCACGTCATCTCAACTCTGTGAACTCTATTAGTCTTTGTTACTTCAACACGTAGGTCACGTCATCTCACTTATGTTGACCAACCCAACCATTGTTTCAAAAAGATGAAGGAATGTATTATTGAGCTTTCTTTATGCTGCTATTAAGCATCTCATGGGTTCACGCACGCCCAGCAGGTACATCACATGGGTTCATTAAAACAAACTTACTCTTAAGATTAAACATCCAGCAGGTAGGTACATCACATGTTCAAGGATAAACGATAGGACAAATGAAAAAAAGGAGACGTGTACCTGCTGCGCCTTTCGGTCAACTGGCTATACCCTTTTTTTACCGTTCACAGAGCGGTTGCCCTGAACATTCATTCAACAAAACAAAACTACTCTCAACTACTTTGATTTCGGTTACCCATTGTTCCTAAAAAGCCAGAACGATCTAATATGATAGAGAGACACGGCAACAAAATCAAAGAGGTAGTATGAGGGAAAACAATAACAGAGAAGGTAGTATGAGGCAATGTAAAGCAAACAATAACAGAGCCGCGTTATACGAAAAAGCAAACCAACGTAAAAGGTAATCTGGAGATTGGACAGCTGCCTGCTCTTCCATCTCTGCACGCAGCAATCTATCATGAAATTATTGCATCGAAATTCCATCACATTCCCTGAATGGACAAATCAGAAATTAATGCATCAAAAGTAAACCTGATCAAAACAGGGAAATTATTGCATCAAAATCCTATTCCATTTTATAAATGGGCAAATAAAAAATGAATGCATCAAACGTAAACCTAATCAAAATAGGGAAGAAAAGACTACACAGAATCAAAATCTACTCACCTTCAACATCGAAGAGGTTTGGCTTGGGTGGCCCCTGCAACTGCAGATGTGTGTATGATTGTTGGTGCTCTCTCTCCTCCATCCCAACGATACTTTATTCCCCCACTCGGGCACATATATTATTGAAGTAACAGTAGATAAGTGGACGGGGGGTCTCGAGATGATTCGTAGATTGGACAGTTGGCTCATCTGCTCGGGCAGTTTGAGTAGTTTCATAGGTGAAGCAAGGCATTTATTGCTACAAGCTCATTTTAATAATTAAGAAGATTTTGGATTTACATATTTAATACCATTTGTTTATTATAACCCCAAACATCATAACATATATATATATAATCAAACTAGGACTCCTAAAAGATTGCAAAATGAATTTTATAAGATTTTAATATATATAAATAATGTATATTACAAAATAAAGTTTATAATATTTTAATTTATATAAATAATCTATATGAAAAATTAAAATTATGTTTAAAATGGAGCTTTCCAATGCTAAATACAATTACATTAAAATTATCAAAGAAAACATTCAATTTCTGATACTAAATTAATCAAACAAACATATATATAAATAATGTATATTACAAGATAAAGTTTATAATATTTTAATGTATATAAATAATCTATATGAAAAATTAAAATTATATTTAAAATGAAGCTTTCCAATGCTAAATACAATTACATTAAAATTATCAAAAAAAACATTCAATTTCTGATACTAAATTAATCAAACAAACAGATTTGTAATGTTAAAAATTCTTATATTTAGTATAGTATATGATGATCTCTTAACAGAAGGAACTGAAATAAAGGATTCGCCGTACCTTTTACTAGAGAACTCTACCTCTTACAGTTTTTTTCCGTAGCAAGGAGCTCAACTTCAGCCTTGCCCAGCACAGACAGTTCATACGCCCCCTTCACCAATTTGAACATTCTCATCCAGTGCGTATTTGTTCTCATTACCTATGAGACATTGGCATGTTCTTATTACCTATCTGACATTGGCATAAAACCTAATCCTTACATTAAGGAAACCCTAGAGTGGCCAGCACAAACAGTTCATACGCTCCCTTCACCAATTTGAGCATTCTCATCCAGTGCGTATTTGTTCTCATTACCTATGAGACATTGGCATGTTCTCATTACCTATCTGACATTGGCATAAAACCTAATCCTTACATTAAGGAAACCCTAGAGTGGCCTAGAGTGGTATGTGTAGGCTCTTCTTAACGAAGAGAAGAGACTTATAAATAATAATGTGATGCTCTGATTAGCTGTGTACCTGCCTCCATGAATTCAATTCGGGCTAATGTAATTTTCTTTGTTTTTTGTTCTCCTCCATGCCATCTATGTGCTTAACCTGCTTCAGGATAGTAAGGGAAAGCTGCATGCAAATTCTTCAAATAAAAAAAATCTTTCTGAAACTGAGTCTACCTGGTCAAGACATGAATTCTTTGATTTTAATAAAAATATAACATAAAATACATCTATCATAAGAAAGAAAGAACGGACATACTCTGAAGTTAATTATTGAGTTGATGGCAGCAGAGTAATTTATAAGAGAAAGCTGCATGTAAATTCATACTCTGAAGTTAATTATTGAGTTGATGGCAGCAGAGTAATTTATAAGAGAAAGCTACATGTAAATTCCTCCGACAAAAAATTAAATTCCTCCAACCAAAAAGGCCTTTCTGAAACCTAGTCTACCCAGTCAATACATGAATGCCTTCATTTGAACAAACATATGAACAAACATATAGCATAAAATACATCTAGCATAAGAAAGAAATAACATAATCTGAAGTTAATTATTGAGTTGATGGGTAGCAGAGTAATTTTAAAAATGAAAAAGGCCTTTCTGAAACCTAGTCTACCCAGTCAATACATTAATGCCTTCATTTGAACAAAAATATAACATAAAATACATCTAGCATAGCATAAGAAAGAAATAACATAATCTAAGTTAATTATTGAGTTGATGGCAGCAGAGTAATTTTAAAAATGAATAAGAGAAATATCATATTTCCTAAAATATCTATCACTCAAGGAGGTCTATCTTCCAATATCATTATCCAAACCTGGGCAATAGGTTACGTTAGTCTCTGTTAGTTCCGTTCCTTACTCCGTGGAGGCGAAAACACTTAGGTCACGTCGTCTTAGCTTTCTTTATGCTGCTATTAAGCATCTCTGTAAAACTGAAACTCAAGAATGAGTCATAATTGTATTTGCAATACAAACACATAATGTTAGAGATGTATTATCGAGCCTTAAAAAAAGAAATGCATGCCCAACATGTACATTACATGGGTTCATTAAAACAAACTTGGTCTTAAGATTAAACATCCAGCAGGTACATCGCATGTTCAAGGATAAAGGATAGGACAAATGAAAAAGGAGACGTGTACCTTATGCGCCTTTCGGGCAAGTGGCTATACCTTCTTGTACCGTTGACAGAGCGGCTGCCCTGAACATTCATTCAACAAAACAAAACTACTCTCAACTACTTTGATTTCAGTTACGCATTGTTCCTAAAAACCCAGAACTATAGAGAGACATGGCAACAAAACCAAAGAGATAGTATCTGGCAATGCAAAGAAAACAATAACAGAGCCGGGTTATACGAAAAAGGAAACTTACGTAAAAAGGTAATCCGGAGATTGGACGGCTGCTCTGCTCTTCCATCTCTGCACGCACCAATCTATCATGAAATTATTGCATCAAAATCCCATCACATTCTATTAATGGATCAAGAAGAACTCATTTGTACCAAAGTCTTGTCCCATTCGATAATTGGAACTGAGATGATGCAAAAGAAGTTCAAACACTTAATAATATTTTCAATAAAGTTTATTCCTCAAGAATATTAAGAAACAAATATTTAAGGAAATGTCAATTAATGAGTTGGCCTATACATCATGCAAGGGAATTGATGAACCCCTAACCAAACTTGTGTGTAATAAGATATGCTAGAGCCTTAATCGCCATAACATACAAGAGAGACTCTAGTGGGCATCCCTAGACAATCAATTAAAACATGTCGACCTCTTCAAATTTAGACATGTTAATTGAAATACAGGGTTTTGGTAAAAAATATAAGGGCCTTTAACATGGTTAGCAAAAAAGGCCATTTTACTCCATCCCAATCCTTCAAAAAAATCAATCTTGATGTAAAGGGAATTTGGACTTGAGAAACATACCCATTCCATGCCTTGCTAAACTACTACGATGTTATCTAGGATATATCACCCCTTGATAATTCTTATATGTTTAGGGAAAATAAACTTTGGAAAAATATGTTTGGCTTTAAGCACAAGAGCTTTGGCCATAATCTTGTTCAAGATTTTAGGGGTGTGATAGGTCTCTAGCTCATAACTAGCTTGAGCTTACAAATTGTAGGAATACACTTAATAATACCTTTATTTATTTATTTTTAATTGAAATGGTTAAATTGTATTGATTCAAATGTTGCAGCTTTACCTTGTCAATGGTGAAGTACAAAATAATAAGTGGTGTATATTCATATAGACAACTCCCCTACCCACAATAGGATAGGGTGGGGAGCAACCTAATAGAGAGTGTCTTTTGTTGCTTACATTTTTCCTAGTCCTTTAAGTGCTTGGAAAGACATAGACAAATTGGTTACATAAAATTCAACAAAAACAATACATACTAGATTAGATTTGGCCTAGTTACCACAATGTTTTTCATTCGAGAGAGGGTCTATGAGGTGCATCTATACTGTGAATTCCTTGTAGTTGAAGAGAAATTTTAGGATACCTAAGGAAATGTCTCTGGTTGTCTCGCTTTCCCTACACTTATGGTTAGATTTCCTTCCTTGGGGGAGATGAGGTGAGGTGCCAGGGAGCGGTTCTTAGTATGGCTTTGAGGACTAACCTTTTCTCATTTCCTTTCCATTCTTTGTTCTCCTCCTCCATGAAAATGGTTAGCTAAACATTAATGATCTATTGTTCAATTTATTTCGATGGAGATGGGGGATCTTTGACTATTTTAGGGATTGTTGCTCCTTTCCTTGGCGTATCTAACTCTGTAGGGATGGGGGTTCCTTTTTCTAGTTGATTATCCTCACCTTGTTTGGTTTTTTTGAAGGCCTCAAGGTCTCCTAACACTTGAAAGACGTTTATGTTGTTGGAGCGGCCACTCTTGGTGGATTTAGGGTCTTGGGTTGTGTTTGTTTCTTTATGTTGTTGGAGCTACTATTCTTGGTGGATTTAGGGTCTTGGGTTGTGCTTGTTTCTTCTTATTGTTGTTTTTTATTGGTTTGAAAGGATTTGTCCATCCTCCTTTCTTCTCTCTAGGGATTTTCTTTGTGGAGTCGTAGGTGAGGACTATGTTAGGTAGTTCGTGTCAATTTTAAAACATTTAATGCATTCAATTTCAGATCTAAAAGTTACTTCTAAGTGACCTCAATTAGTAAACTAGGGTTGCTATCGGTGAATAATTTTACACTTAAATTATGACAAAAATTATAGAAGAAGCACAAAGATCATAGGGAAATCATCCATGCACAAGAGACAATTTTTTGTTCATTAAAATTTTTAGATTGAGAAATTCCGAGGACAAAACCAGTCCTCTCAACAAATTATAACTTTAACGAAATTATGAAAAATATTCCAACTTACAATTTTGTAGAAACCCTAATTTATAACTTCAACTAAATTCTGAAAAATATTCCAACTTACAAATTTGTAGAAACCCTAATTGACATCACCTTACAAGCCACCATGCGTCAACAATTCTCCTCACATAAATGCATTACTATGTTTAAAATGTTGTTGTTTGTAGTCCAATTATTTGTACTAGTTCCTATTATCTTGCTAGAGTAAGATGGCCTTTAGCGGCCCCTTGATCAAAGTTTCTTCCACATTGATACAAGCACATGTGTATTGATCCCCCTTTTGGTTCAGATGCTTTAAAAAAATTCCCCAAGCTATGTATGATAGTTTATAAGGTTTCTTTGTCTCTAAATGCTAGCAAAAAACAGGAGAGGCAAACCTAGACAATGGTTAGATCAATTTCCCTAGTTAGGTGGAAATTAAAGGTCCAATTATTGAGATGCACTGGCCTACATCCAGTGAAGAGCCCACAAGGTGACCGCTAGCTACCTAATGAACCTTTATTGTGCTCATGGATGAGGCTCCAAGTGGATTTCTCATACTTGCCCCAATCGAACAAGATACTCTAGCCCCAATATATAGAAATGTTCACAAGTAGGTTCTAGTGGTGGTAATGGTGTGACTAGGTGACCCTTGCCATTGTCCTCATCAACATTGTGTCTCTTCATCACAACAATTCATAGGTATTTAACTTATATACTTAATAATACCTTTATTAATAGTGACCCCAACGATTACTTTCTGAATGCCTCTCTATGTACTTGATGCAAGTCTTGGTTGATAAATACCCAAGTAATATTTTTGTGTAAGTTTGTTTTGAGTGAACCATTCACTTATTAGTAGGGCATTTACAATAGAAAAACAATGTTGATGAGTGATGATGAATGGTTAACAAGATATTATTTGGCATAAAAATATTGCATGTCACTAAAAACTATAAATCATTGACAACATGTCTAGTTGTGAAAGATCTGTTCTAATAAATTTCTAAGTAGCTTTTAAAATTTGTATGGGAACCATCTAGACATTACGATTTGTCATTGACCATCTTTGACAAAGAAAAAAAAAATTCATTTAAAATCAATCACTAATTACACAATCTAATCTTGTTCGAGTATCAAAAATCTTTTGTAGGCCATGCCAATATAGGTTTGCATGGCTATCTTGTCTTCACCCTTGGGGTTGAAAAATCGTTTTCTATTAAAAAAAAGAAACTCATTTTCTATAACTTCTTGTTGGGTAAGCCTTACTTCTAAGGTATTAATGGTGTAAATCTATTGTGTGACTTCTTTTGAGACTAAGACCTTTAAATTCTTTAAGGACTTATCCCCTATCTTTAACCAATAGAGTTTGGATTGTAACCGATCCCCCTTGGAACTTTGAATCTTAACAACTCTTAAAAGATTTTTTAGTTCAACCATGTTGACTTGCAAATCTCGCTAAAAGGTCTGTTTTGGAGTCATTGACTAACTCTAAATCCTTGACTATTATTCGTATTCCTTCTCCCATGACGTTTAAGAAAGGAGTCCATTTGGGGATTGGCATCTTCCCATTGTATTAACTAACCATCCTTTACCCATGGCCCTAGTATAATATTCCAAATATATTTTTATATAATTTAGGGAGATTTGTATTTTCAAATGAGAAACATTCATACTATAATGTATCCTTCGCATAGGCATTTTAACATCTCCCCAATAGATCAAGTGAATTGATTGATGATCATAGAGGTTTCCTCAATAAGAAATTGCATTGTATAAGATGAGTGCATAGTTAAAAACAACTATGTTATTCTCGTAGAGACCCTATCACTTCCCTCCCAAAAATTAGACCATGAAAACCAAAGCTTTAATTAATCATTCATTTTGAACTTGTCCTTAAACAAATTTTTGATGATGTCTCTACCCACTTGAAACATATCTTGGTTGATAAATTCCCAAATAATATCTTTATGTTAATGCATTATAAGTGAACTATTCAATGATCATTAGGGTAGGTAAGATAGAGAAATAGTGTTTATAAGTGAATGATTCACTCAAAACATGTTAGCATAAAAATTTTGCACCCAACTAAAAACCTTAATCCATTGACAATATATCTTATTTAGAAAACTCATTTTAATAAATTCCCAAGAAGCTTTGTGAAATTTTCTCTTGAACCCATCTAGACCCCGTGATTTGTCATTAACCATATTTAGCAAGGCAATAGACAACTCATCCAAAGTCAATGGTTGATCAGATAATTTTGTTTGAGCATAAAAAAACATTTGTGGGTCCATGTCAATATAGGGTTGCATGGATACCTTGAATTTATCATTTAATCCTTGGGATTGAAAAACTATTCTCTAGTGAGAAACAAACTCATTCAAAATATCTTGTTGTTGTGTAAGCCTTGCTTCTATAGTGTTAATTGTGGACATCTATCACATGGCTTCTTTTGAGAGTAAGACCTTGGATAATTTTTTCAAGGGACTATCCATTATCTTCAACCAATGGAGTTCGTCTTGTAACTTCTCCCCCTTTTCACTTTGAATCTTAACAACTCTCAAATGATGTTTGAGTTCAACCACCTTGGCTTGTAACTATTTATTAAAAGGGTTGTTTTGGAGTCATTGGCCAACTCCAAATCCGCATTGACTATTGTATCCATCTTCTTTCTAAAAGTAGCAATATGTTTACCATGGCCTTTGAGAAAAGAGGCAATTTGGGAATGTCATATTCCCATCACATGATCCAACCATCCTCTCCCCTTGGCCTTGGTATAAGATTTTAGATCTTTATGACACAATTCAGGTAGCTTTAGCTTTTCAAATGAGAAACATTCATATTGTGATGCATCTTTCATATATGCATTTTACCAACTCCATAAAAGACAAAGTGGATTGGTCAATGATAAAAAAGGTTAGATTGTGTTCTTCTCATAGAGCATAGCACGATCCAATTGTTTGAGGACCCTCTCTGACCTTCCAAAAATTATACCATGTAAACCAAAGCTTTGATAATAATTCCTTTTGAAATTGTTTGGATCATACAAAAATTTGATGACCTCTTTACACACTTGACATGGTTCTTGGTTGATGAATTCCCAAGTGATATTTTTATGCCAACATGTTTCAAGGGAATAATTCAATCATCATCATGGCATGCAAGAAAGATAAATAGTGTTGATGAGTGAATGGTTCACTTGAAACATGTTAGCATTAAAATATTGTGCACAACTAAAAACTAGAAGTCACATGTCCAGTTGAGAAAATTGTGTTTTAATAAATTCCCAAGTAGCTTTGTAAAATTTACTCAGGAACGCATCTAAACTTGATTCTTTTTCATTGACCATCTCAGACAAGGAAAGATACAAATCATCCAAAGTCAATAACTGATCACATAATCTTGATTGAGTATTCGAAAGGTTTTACAAGGCCATGCTAATATAGGTTTGCATGGGTTCTTCTAAGACTAAGGCCTTGACAAATTCTACTAGGGCTATCCCCCATATTCAAACAATGGACTTTGTCTCATAATTGATCCCCCTTGTCATTTTCAATCTTAGCAACTCTCAAATGATGTTTGAGTTCAACGACCTTGGTTTGAAACTCCTCATTAAAAGAGTTGTTTTGGAGTCATTCATTAACTCCAAAGTTTCATTAACTACTTTATTTCTCTTCCTTATAAGAGTAGAAATTTACCTCCCATTGTCTTTGAGAAAAGAGACGGTTTGGGAAATGGCATCCTCCAAACATTTGATCCAACCATCCTCTCCCCTCAACCTTGGTATAAGATTCCAAATCCTTTTGATATAACTTAGGTATATTTAGAGATTTTCAATGAGAAACATTCATAATGTAATCTGCCCTTCGCATATGTATTTTAATAACTTCCAAAATATGAAGTGAATCAATTGATAATAAGAGAAGTTGCATTAGCGAGAAATTTCACTATATGTGACCCTACACAATGAAAAAAAAACGTTTTCTTCTCATTGAGCTTAACACAATCCATATGTTTTAGGATTCTTTGACCATGCTTGCAAAAATTAGACCATGTAAACCAAAGCTATGTTGAATCAGTCCTTTTGAATTTGTTGGGATCACAGAAACCAAGTCAAGTTCTAGGAGTGGCCCAAGTCTCATTTTCTCAATAAGGAAGCTTAATGTGAAAAATCCCTTATCTTCTTGAGAATCAACCATATTAAAGCTATCGAGGTAAGATAATGATCTTTCTTTTGGGAGCTTATCAACTATTCACATCCAAAAGGTCACTCACCATCAACATCATTGGTTGCATAAATATTCATAATGTAATGTGCCCATTGCATATGCCTTTTAACGACTCCAAAATCATGAAGTGACTCAATTGATGATTATAATATATTTTTCCTTGGAAAGAACTTGCACTAGATAGGACCCTACAAAATGAAAACATATTGTTTTCTTCTCATTGAGCATTATATGATCCATATGTTTCAGGATTTTCTCACTATGCTTGCAAAACTTAGACCATGTAAACCAAAGCTTTGATGAATCATTTCTTTTGAACTTATTGGGATCATAGAAACTAAGTCAAGCTTTGAGAGTGGCCCAAGTCTCACTTTCTCCATAAGGAAGCTTAATGTGGAAAATCTCTACCTCATATTCTTGAGCATAAACCATATTAAAGTTGTCAAAGATAAGCTAGTGATATTGTGGGATCTCATCAACTATTCACTGCTAAAAGGTCGCGCACCATCAACATCATTAGTTGCATAAATATTGGTCGAGCCTAAAATTGATCTATTTAATTGAGCAGGATCCAATCCAAACGCCAACAAAGTTCAATACCCAAACCTGAGATAAAATCATCTATCCGTGAGAATATATGTGTCATAACCCCTCCTTTACTATCCTCATGGTTTAAATAAAAAATGGTTACATTTGGCCAAATGCAATTTGGTGAATTCTTAAGAAGAAACTGAGAAATATTGATTTATTGTAAACATAAAACATCCAAATCTTGAAATAAGATTCTTATATTTCTCAATGTAATTTTGATCTAGGTGGATATCGGTGGCCACCCACCTTTCCCACAATTTTCTGGCAATTTTGGTAATTTACTATTTTTAGCAGTTTTCACTTCTGGAGCCGTTTTGAGGCCCTAAACAATGTTTTTTTGGGAAAACAGATTTGCAAAATGGAAGTTCCTTCAATATATTGCACCTAAAATGAATCTCCTCTAGGATACCTTTCCAACGGGCTATCATATGCCTAAAACGGAGATCGTATGCAAAATTTACGACCTCAGGAAGTTGATGTACTAACTTACCCAAATGAGGCCCACATGACTTTTGGCACTTCATCTCATAGGGTTAGGTTTTTGGACGTCTAGGTTTTTTGGCATTCCTGCTTATTATAAAAAGGCCTTGAGAGCCTCATGGTAATCATCTTCTTGCAAATGCTAGTAGCCGTCACATCTCTTCTCAAAGATAAGCTTCCACCATTCTAGTGAGTCTTTCACGTTGTATTTTTACAGTCTTTGTACATTTATTTCATTAATAGAAATCATGTATTACTATATATATGTGTCTATGGTTTCATATCTGATACATTTCTGTTATATTATTGGATATCTGCGATATCTCTGTGCATTTCTTTATTATATCTCCGCTCTCATTTCGTGCCGAAAATAATCCAGATCAAATTGTGTGACATTGAGGGTCTGAAAAACCTCTATTATTTCATCAATTGAGCTTCATTGAGATTGTGAGTAGCAATAGATTCCACATTGACATCCTTTAAGCCTTATATCAACCTTACAAGGGTGTCAACGTGTTTAACATTGGCTACCCCTCAAGGAGGTGTGCAAAATAATCATGCTTAATTTGAACCTTTGGTTTCCTTTGAGAATCTTTAGCATTCAAGGTAGATTGAGAATTTCAAAGGGGTGGCAGAGATAAACCTCCCATGTTTGCACCACGAGGGGCATCCCCTTGGGAGGAGGGAATAAGGGTATTTGGGTTGAGGTTGGTGAGCCTATGACTTGTTATTGGTTAGCATGGTTGTGATTGAAGATTGAGAAGCTTAAGACTTTTGAGCAACAACAATATATTGGGACTTCTTGCTAGCCACTTCAAACAAGCTTTCCTTGATGTTTGCATTGGCTCGAGGAACCAAACTAGCTTAGGGAGATTGGGATTACGAGGATTTAAGTTTGGTCATGAGGGGATGGTATTTGATGTTATGATCAAGTTTGGCTTCTAAAGCAAGTATTGCAATTTTTTTTATATCTTACATATTTCCTAAGCATCTTCTTACCATCTCTAATGATCTCATATTCCTTAAGTTCATTTAATAGGTTGGCCTTCAAAGAATCTCTCTATCAAGGGAAAAGGTTAAAACTCTCTTGGGGTCATGATAGATAAATCCTCCAAGTAACTTGGAAAAACACTCAAGGAAAGGTCAAAACTGCATGGGTAGGCCTAGTAATACCATTCATACAAGAAAATGAAACTACCCATTATCCTCGATAAAGAATCTCTTATACAAGTGGGAGAAGACAACTATAGTATTCCTACATACCCATGGATTATCTTTGATGATTTCATCACATGCATATTTTCTACGAAAATAAAACAACAAAAATTCCTTGGTTAGGTGTGTTATCGCACAAACAAGATGTCCAAAGCCCATTACAAGTAAGGGAGATTGGCGTAACAAACAAGATGTCCTATCACTATCACCTCAATAGGAAATCCCCACTTTTTAGGGATGGATGGAAATCCAACCCAAGGGAGGCATCCCCAGTGATCTAAAGGGCTGGGTGAGATAAAGATAAGGATAAAATTACCCCCCCCTCTCACTGGTCACTCAAGTTAAAGATGTCACAAGGTTTATGTCCAAGAAAGATGAAGCAACATGAAAGTGATGAAGTATACCTACCCAAAACAAGACAACAAAGAATATAAATGGTAGTTTCAAGTACAAATATGATAATAAAGGTTCAAGAGATAGTAAACCAAGTGAAATCATGCTAGTTGATATGAAATTCCAACAATCAATAATTTTACAACAACAATTAACAAAATGTAACAACTGCAACAAATACTCCTCAGAAAAGCTTGAAAAGACAATGGAAAGATAGCATTAACCGTGTAGAATGATAACAACTTGTCACAAGCAATTTATGATGTGATTAGCTAGTAATTAATGTCAATTATGCAGAAAATTTGTTTCTATTAGATGGATGTAGAAACACTTTATAACAACAACAATAAAGTTAGTGATCTAAGCTAAAATAATGTTAGAATTAGTTAGTAAAAGCTTCAAAGAAAAGAGTATAAGTGTTTGATTAACCTTCCAACTAAAAGAGAGAGACAATAGAACTAGTGACTTTAGGGTTTATGGAGTCAATTATATCAGCACATTAACTTGTAGAGATAACAACAATGATTATACTTGTCTAAGAGATAACAAGGTGGAAACTTGAGGAGTATCACCTTAAGTCCTCGAGCACCAAGCTTTTAAGAGAAGATTCAACTAGGGTGTAGGAACTTCTAGGCCCTAGCAATTTCTTCTTATATCCTTACTCTCTTGAAATATATTAAATGCAATAAGAACTAAACAAAGGTTCTAAAGTGCTAGCACTTTAGGGATCTAGAAGTTTGTCTAGACAAGATCCTCTTAGGAAAAATTTAGCAAAACAAAGAGCAAGAAAGAAGCACCTTATGTTTCTTACTCCTAGGGTTTCAAGCAAGCAACATCATAATCTTAAATATGAACAAGTAAACATAGCATAGACATTTATCATGAAATGAAAATTGCATATTTACTTCACCAAGAATAATCAAGCACAAAAACCCAAGATTTTCCAAAATTTCACCAAGAAATGATCCAAATTGCATCCAAAATAGCCTCCAAGCAAGTGTGCAGTAATTTCAGCCAATAACCCCTTTAGGGAGAAAATTTTAGTCCTCCACTCAAGTGGGATGAGTTATGATCAAAATGAAATGAGGTTAGCCATATTTATATGGGAAATCCTAACCTCATTTACCAAAAAGTTGTGTCTTTTCATAAAACTGAACCTACATGTCAATTTGCTCATAAAATTTAAACTTCAAATCAATTTTCCAAAAAAATAACCCTAAAGAGGGTAACGTTAGGCCTCCTCAAGGTCTTTGAGGTCATCTAGTGAAATGTTGGGCCTCCAAAGGCCTGTTTCCATACCACATGTACCAAAACTGTCATCCATCACCTCCAAGTACCAAACCCTATCCCTTGGTGATGTCATGTGTTACTAGGGTGATGTCCAAGGCCTCCAAGGGCTAGCATCCAGTTCATAGGGGCTGGTAACTCATCGTCTAGGTCTCCTAGAGTGCCTCCAAAGGAAACATATTCTTCCTTCACTATGCAAATTGGTCATCACGATATTGCCCCAGACATGGGGTCTCTGCATCCATCTTTGGGCTTCAAGCCCTTATGAAGGTCCGAACTAATAATCTCCTCATGAATACCTATCCACTAGGCAAGGTCCTACAAAATACAAACATGTACAAACTCTAAGGGTTCACGAGTCACAAGTATCATAACAAGTAAGCCACATATAATAATCAAACCACCTGAACATGTGCATCAAACTGTTGATGATTACAACCGTGTGAGACATCCTCCAAGACACAAACCTGAGAGAGAGCCCCTGAGTTGGGTGTGTGGTTCCTATCTGAGATAGAACTGGAACGTTATGTTTTCCTCCTCTGTGCAGAAAGTTGAGATGATACTCCAGATGATTCTCATGTGTAATGCAGTGAGAAAGAAGATCTACTGAGTTGGACGTGCATGTGGCTAAGCACAAGTGAATGTGTAGAAAATCCCATGAGTTGGGTGCATCGTTCTGAGACAAAGATGAAATGATGTATTAGCCTCCTCTATGTAGAGAGTTGAGATGACACTCCATATTATTCTCATGTGTAACGCAGTGAGAAAGAATATCTGTTGAGTTGGACATGCCTGTGGCTAAGCATAGGTGAACGTGATTCTAGTGGTTGAGCATTAGTGAGTGTGGTTCTCATGTGAGACGCAGTGAGATAGAGATGTGGAAATCCCTGTGGCTGAGCACATTTGGATGTGCCCCTAGTGGTTGAGCACTAGTGGGTGTATGAGATCCCTTGCTATATTGTCCAAGAGTCAGACTTACCTGTAACCCTATCTGTAATATAAAGGGTACAGGTCGGCCCCACCATAATGTAAAAGATAATTAATAT
>CBVK0100387870.1:0-17699 GCA_900067695.1 Picea abies | reverse complement strand
ATATTTGGCAAAAGACCGGTGGTAAGGACATCTAATAAGAAGTTTTGACATGCATATCAAGTTGTTAATTTAAAAGATATATTTAATTGACTTTATGGATTCTTCGTCACTATATTATATATTGAGTGTTGATCGTAACTAGAGATAGGTCGACAGAATATCTTCATAAATTTATGGATCTATACTATTAATATTATATGGCACGACAAATTTCAATCTGAATGGATTATGAATTTAAATTTAAAACTAACATGCATAATCATAATAAAGATAGGTATCATAATTGAGTCTAGTTACTAGATTAAATCCTTTAGTCTCATTTGAATCGTCAAGGGAACTAAATTGGTCAATAATGAATGTTTTAGTTTTAATCGTGGTTATTGAACTCAATGATTATGACATATTTTTAATAATTCTTGAAGAAATTTAATTTAGATTATTTTATTGCAATTTATTATGGTAATAAATACTTTTAGATTGATTGAATTAGTAATGATTTTATCATGGTTTAATTATTGGGTTTGTTAAATTGATCATAACTTGTAAATTTGGGTGGTGTAGACATATCATAGAGATAAGTTAATTTTGGTTTTACATATTGAACTTGTCAAATTCTTGCGTTAATGATAGAAAGGTTGAATTTCTTTATAACTATTTTGATACACGTTGAGATATTTTTATTACATTGAAATATTCGTACTCTGCTAGGATATATGATAATTATTGTTTAAGCCTGGTTGATGTAAAAAAAAAAATGGATGGATTGCAAGAAATAGATGCCTTCTTGTTCCTCAGAACGACCACCAGTCCTGAGACTTTAAATGGTCAAAATCAATCGGATGAATCCTGGAATTGAGCGTCGATTATATGTCTTGAAGGTCCTAACCTTGCAGGGTAGGATCAGAGGGTAGACACTTATTTTCTTTTTATCCTTCTTATGTTATGATGTTAGCATTTCCGCATGTTAGGCTTATTGAACGTTGTTGATGTGTTCATCTTGATCTTATTAAAAGTTGACGATGAGTAATATTGATGTATGTTAAACTTAGAATATTATCTGTCGTTGTCTTTATGTATATCATATTACAATGCTTATGTATTTGTCATAATTGGTCTTGTCTTAACATGGTTTAAAAAAAATTACTACTACATTGTGATTGGTTGTTTTTGTGTTGTTGCGGAGGAGATGTTACAAGGAAGATGAATATGATTCATGTAGTCACATAGATTGCAATTCTTGTAGTAAACTTGATGAACTTTTGCAAGTAAGTTATGAAACCAAAAATTTTATTCTAAATAAACATCAAAACATGGGGAAAACAAGAATTTAATAATAATAATAATGATAATAGATTTGTTTGGATAACATAGAACCACAACAACATGATCTTTGACAAAACTATATTCCCAAATTCATCAACAAGAGGTGTAACCACCTTAATATTGAGGTGCTACAGGAATTCAGACCACTACAAGATTTCTTGGAAAATCCATCTTAAAGATCTGCCCATATATCCCAAAATCTTTTCTTGTTTTTGAAATTTTCTTCCACTTTACCCAATTTGGGGCATTTTGCACAAAACCCATGTCTTCGATTTTCTCAATTCATCTTCATCTGTTCGGAAATTTTGTGGCAAAATTGCTTCTAGAAATAAGTCACTACAGGTATTCCAGTAGTACTACATGAATATGAAGATGCCTTTCATTCGAGTAGTCACATAGATTGAAATTCTGATAGTAAACTTGTTGAACTTTTTCAAGTTAGGAAACCACAAATTGTGTTCTAAATAAACATCAAAACATGGGGAAAACAAGAATTTAATGATTAATTGTCTTATGAAGCTTGGATGCAATGAAGGCTTATAAACTGGACAAATGTGGAAATACAAGTGACAAATAGGTGAAGATAAAGGATAATTCAAGCTAAAAGTGGACTAAATGGTCATTGAAAACATATCAATTCTGGGACTCAACATCTCCCCCACAGTCAATTCATTGCATTTCCTCATACAACAAAGCTTGTGAATGAATGTTGCATACTCAGAATGTCCAATCCCCTAGTCTGCATTATTGACTAGGTTAGAGGGCCTTGAAATTTCCCTGTTCTAATCTCATTTACACAATCTTAAGGTGCAAGACTTTGAATGAAGAAGTAATTTTCCCTTAAGTCTTTTTTATGTTTTAGACAATGCCAGTGGAAAGGGAAAATGAGGAAAGGGACAAAACAAAAAAAGGAATTGGGTGTTCTCAAGTTGAATCCTTGTAGTGATTCAAATTGTGTAAGGCATGCGTGAGATGGATAAGCATTATTGGGAATGAAAGTTTTATGGGAGAGCTTCAACAATCAATGATACAAATCCCCAAGTTAGATGTGTACTTGGAAATAGAAATTTTAAGTACTTAATTACCTTTTTATTTTACCTTTGTCCTAGCTTGGTTTCTTTTGATGTGATGTAGGTATGTTGATCCTAATGAAGAGGGTTGAATCTGGCTGCATAAGGAAGATAAATCTACTTGACACCAACTGAAAGAGCTCATGTTGTAAGGCTGAAAATTTCCTACAGTTGGCAACCATTTTTCTAGTAATCCTCGCACAAATACTCTCCCCGGAAACTGAGACAAAATGAGATGAAGAAAGAGGAAGTAAAAATAAATTCGTTGCAACAATGAATTATTAATTTATGTCCTTCCTCCATATGTTAGAACCATGCTCATCTATGCCAACATTCACATGATCTGATTTTTCTACTTGTAGGTAACACAACATAAAATTAGTTACAACATATGCATGAGGGGGTAGATATCAATTTTGATCTACATGGAACTTGCTATGCCAAATTAACATATTGAAGTCATTGTGAGGTTTGCAGTAGAGTACATATCACTTGATAAATTTGGAGATATGAACTATAGAGAGGAAAATATTATCATCACAGATGCCATTGATCTTTACAACCTATTGCATCAATTTTAGCGTTGATCTACACATATTTTGAGATTTTTAGCAATTACAAAATTCATTTCACCTATGTGAATCACAAGGCCAATATTCAATGACTTGATTGAATGTCTCATTTGAATTGCAAGAAATAAACTAATCCCTCAAAAAGACAAATCGTTCCAACCAATGCACCTTGCAGTTTTACTTGTCTTGAACACAAATGGTTGTTCTTTGATGAATTGTTAACTGAGGAGAGAGGTTCGATCTGATGGCCATATCACACTATTGAGGAGGATCACTAAGAATAGATCACATGCCCAACATAATCGAATTGTATGTTGACTTGGTAAAAACATGGATATGATCCTTTGACTAAGATATGTGCTCCATGCATGGGTTTTTTAGTCGATTTGAGGGGTGGGTTACCATATTGATTCCATTCCTGACAAAACCCATGTTTTAGATCTCCTTCAAACTGACTGCGACCATTCAGACCATGGAATGACTACGAGAATTATGAGAGTGCACTACTATAGGAAATTTTTGGCTACAAGTGTTGGAAAATTGGTTGTCATTGATGTCAACCTCATAAGAAGACATAAAGAAAAGCCTGAAATCCTCTGAAAGTGAAAATTATGTGTCCACTTGAAGAAGCCTTGAAGAGCCTTGAAGAGCCTTGAAGGAGCCTTGAAATACGTGTATATAACTCTAAAGTAGTCCCCTTATGGACTAGCTTTTAAGCATGGCCCTCACAGGATGAGATAACATGTGGTTGTTTCCACATTCCCAATTTGAATTGTACACAAATGGAGCCTTCAAGGAGCCTTGAATAAGCCCTAAAACCAGGTAAATAAACCCCTAAATTCAAGTAAAAAATACCCTAAAGCCAAGAGAAGAAGCCACTAAAGTCGAGTAAAGAAGTCTGTAAGGTTGGCCATCCTTAAGGAAGAGGTGTGACCCTTAGTCACAACCCCTCATGTGGAGAAGACTCATATAAATAAGAGGAGCCTCATTTGGAATTTGGATCACACAAATTCTACCTAGCCAAGGAAGAGGAGCAAATTTCCAAGGGAAGATAAAGTGAAGAAGGGAGGAATTCCAAGGGAAGATGAAGTCTTGTGATGATTTTTTCCAAGGTTTTCTTTGAAGGTCATCTTGGAATTTTCGATATAACATTTTTTCTAGACTGATTCAGATAATGAAACTTCGATATGTTTCATAAGAGATAGTGAATAATCTTAGGCATGAATTCTAGGTCTTGTCTCATTACAAGTTTGGAGTTATACTTAGTGGAAGTTGAGGTTTTTAAAACTAGGGTTTTCTTCTTCAAAACAAGTCATCTTGTCATTTTGACTTTAACATTTTTTCGGGGATGATTCAAGGAGAGAAACTTGGACGAATTTTAGAGAATATATTCAAGAATATTTTCTATAATTTTCAGATTATGATTCATTATAGGTACAGAGTTATACTTGTTGGAAGTTGGGGTTTGTGACTAATCTAGAAACTAGTCTCAAATAGGTGTTTGAGATAAAATGGTTATATATGAAGCTTGTTAGGTCCAAATTGTATTCCACTTGTTGTATTAGAAGGAGAAAAAATCCCTAGGTCTAAGTTTCAAAATCAGAAACATAAAATTGAGCTCGTGGTGAATATTGCAAGTTTGCAGATTTGAGGTTCTAAGCAATTTTGTATGCAGATTTAAGAAGTGTTTTTGGGATTGTATTTGAAGGTTTATTTGATCATGTATCATCATTTAAAATATTCCAAGGAGATTGGTATCTCCTTCCAGTAGGTGTTGGAAAACTTAGGGAGTGGGTGATTCCTTTAAGTTGGTGCTTGTAAAATCTTTAAACTACTTAAGAAATTTTTTTGTGGTTACTTAAGAACATAATAGGAAAATCCATCCAGAAGAGAAGAAACTTTCAAAGCCTATAAGAAGAAAAGAAAGAACAATACAAGGTCAAAACCATGCTCCAACAATAGTGATGATTCATACAATGAAGAAGAAGCCAACTTTGTGAGAAAGCTGAAAAGAGGAACTAGAAAGTCCACCCTCGCACCTTGTGCTACTAAGTATTTCGCTAAACTCAGATCCGATAAGTTTTCTTGGAAAGAAAACTCTCTACGCTTGCCTTGCATTCTTCTGCTCGATGCACACCTTGCAGAGCCTACATAGTATTCAACAACTTTGTGAGTGTCCTCTCTTCAACACTTCCCTTTCCTCATAACTCAAAATAGAGTTCTTCTGTTCACTCTATGCACTCGCTCAATGCCCTCATGGCAGAGCTTTACAGAACCTTCAGTAGTTTTATTTCTTCTCTGTGCCTTCCTTTGCACAGTCTTACCTCCAAGGTGTTCAACAACCTTGAGGCTTCCTCTTTGAGTCAATGACTTCAGCTGGTGCACCCTCCTGAAAAACGTCTTTGTCTGAAATTCCGCAGAGTTCAGAAGTGCACTCCTTGTACTGGCTTGCAGAACCCGCAGTATTCTGTTGTTCAACCTCTTGCATGAAGCCTCAAAGAACCCAAACCTGAAATCAAAGAACTCACAGGTAGGAAAACCTATCTATCTCTTGAAGATGGAACTTAACATACATCTATAGCATATCATCAACACATAAAGACATTCATTCATGAATTCACAAACACATGAACAACAACATGCAGGAAAAACTGCTCTGTTTGTATTAATCAAGAATGCCTGATTACAATGTGTTAGAGCTCGAACTACAACAGAGTCTTGACTCTTCTCTTCTCCCTATTCTCTCTTCTCTACCTCTCTACCAACTCCAATTTCTTCCTCTCCTTACAAAAAATGAGGGCTCTCTCGAGCTTATCCTCCACCTCACCATCTCTGAGCTATCGTTATCACAGAGCGGCTCCTACGGCTACATTACATAAATGGATGTCCAGTCCTAACTGATTTGGACCTAGCTGCAGGTAACCATTAAAGGAAACCTCAACCACTACCTGTACAAAGGCATGATCTGGCATTAAAAGCCTTACAACATTTATTGAAATTTCAGATTTCAAAATTGAGAGGACTGCGCCTCTCCCTTTCTTCATTAATGCGTGTTGGATGTGATGGTTGGCTGGCATGTTGCTGACGTGGAGTGATGCTCCTGCATCATACTCCTCAGCTGGAAAAATCATGAGCTCCTGCTCATGATCTCCTCTTCTCCAATGTTGAAATCCACCTGGATCCCAAACTTTCCCTTGGAGCTGTCCATCTGCTCCTCTGCTTCGTTGTTGTTGTTGTTGTTGTTGCCCTGCTGCTCTTGCAGGCTCCCTTCTGCTCAGCTTCCCATTGCTGGCAATCTCTGCTGCTGAATTCAAAATCAGCCTTCTGATTTCCTCTATCACCTTGTCCACCTGCTCCAGTGGCTGGTTCTCTGTACGCAGTCTTCTCTGCTGCAATTCCTTCATCTCAGTGGGTAGATCAACTCGATCCCCCATGCTATCTTTATCTCTCTTTGTGGCACTATGTGGCCACTCTACTGTAGACTCCAGCTCTACAGTCTCCTCACTGAACTGTTGCTCAGCTTCTTCCTGTGGCAGTTCTGTTGCTGCCATTTCTCCTTCTGGCATGCTTCTAGCTTCTTCTAGCTTCTCCTGGGGCTGGTATGCTCCACTACCTTCTTCCAACTTAGCCTATTGGATGTGAAAATTTTGCACCATCACCCTTCTCTCCAGGGCTTCCAATTCTTCCCACAGATCAACAAAATCCGTGTTTTCTGCTTCTTCTTCTTCTGCAGGCTTCAGTGTTGCAGTCATCTCTGTTTCAGCTTCCTGGTTGAAAATTTTGAGACATTCTTTTGAATGCTCCTCCTTTTATCCTTGGGAAAACATCAGTGTCTGCTCCAATTCTTCCTCTTCTTCGACAGTCTCTACTGGCTATCTTTCTTCTGTTGCTGCATCTGCAACACATGCTCTGGCCTCAACTGGGATTTATGGTAGGAATACCTCAATTCCCCCAATGATCAGAATTATGTTCTGATTCTCTTTTGTCAGCACTCCTTACTGATTTGAACTCTCCTCTGAGTTCATGAGACTCTCAGACAATCTCATCTCCTTTCCCCTGCCCACCTGGCAATTTGGGAAATTTCTGTTGCCCACCTGGAAGTCTATGAGATCTAGTGATCCCATCTCATTGCCCACCCGACAATCTGAACTTTCAACACTGCTCCCCTGGCAGTATGTGATACCTTCTGCTGATCTCTCCCCATTGCCTACCTGGGAACTCGAAAGTTCACTTCTGCCCACCTGGCAGTTTAGGAGATCAATCGATCCCATCTTCATCAGCACTCCTTGCTGACCTGAACTCATCCCTGAGTTCATGAGACTTTCAGACAATCTCGTCTGCTCTCCTTTG
This sequence comes from Picea abies, assembly GCA_900067695.1. Taxonomy (NCBI): domain Eukaryota; kingdom Viridiplantae; phylum Streptophyta; class Pinopsida; order Pinales; family Pinaceae; genus Picea; species Picea abies. Next base: position 10,384 of record CBVK0100387870.1, on the reverse strand, counting down.
CCCACTTGGCAATATGGGATTTTTGTCTTGCCCACCAGTCAGTTTATGAGATCTTCAGCTAATCTCATACCATTGCCCTCATGGCAATATGAATTTCCACTGCTATCCTCCTGACAGTCTATGAGATCCTCCAATGATCTCATTTCATTGCCCACCTGGCAATTGGAAAATTCAGCCCTGCCCTCCTGGCAGTTTATGAGACCTGAAACTAATCTCTCTTCCTCATCACTGAGGGTTTCTCCAAATTCTGGCTCATAGATGCAAACCAGCTCTGTGTCACTGAGGCTTTCATCACACCTCAACCATATTTTCAATAGTCTTTGCTGTCTTTTGGCCAACAACTCCTTGACTGGCCACCTCACCTTCTTTTTCATAGGCCATTCATACACCCATCGTGTTCTTGCACTCTGTTGCATTTGAAATGCAAGCTTTTCCATCCTCGCTCTTATTTTGGCGGGTTCCTCACCGATTTCTGCTGGTGGTCTCCTCTTCCACCACGCTCATGGCCTTCAGTAGCCATCTCTATCTTTACCTTTTGTCTGCCCTCCTGGAAAACTTATGGATCATTCTACGTCTGAGAGCATCTCCATCTCCTCCTATAGCCCACTGCACTGTCTATTGACTGTTGCACACCTGCAAATAATCACCACAGAGCATTTACACCCTGCTTCTCTCACCAGTTGTATACAGATGAATCTTTGCTTCTGATTATACTTGTTGTTACCAGAATTTCTCCTCCTTCACCTGTTGTCTCCTTCGCCTGAAGTCTACAAACGAAAATATCAACTATGATACCACTTGATGTGTATCAAACTGTATCCCTTCACAGTCCTCCTCTTGTCTGTGATATGCAAACAGAAAATTTGTTGCTCTGATACCACTTGATGGTGTGTATCAGAGTATTTTCTTTATCTACTTTGCCTCCCTCTGCCTATAGTCTACAGACAGAAAGTGGCTCTGATACCACTTGATGCAGACCCCCTACCTCTGCAGGGTCCACTGACCTCCCGGTCTCTGGATCATTCCAATTTTTGAGATGAAATGGCTCTTCGGGCTCCTGTTGGAACCCTTTGAACAAATCCACAGGTCCGTTTGTCCTCTGGCACAGGCCTTGAGAAAACTTATGCACGTGCTTCGCTTTCGGCGCTCTTCTTTGTTTCGAACTAACACACCTTCGCGTTTTGGGTTTTCGGGACTCTTGCATGCGAGCTCTCCCAGGCTCCTTGTCCCTCCAACTCCCAGTCATTGAAACATCAAAATCCACCCGTGACTATGGTTCGCTTCTCGGGATTTCAGAATTCGCAATTTCGCGATTCCGGCTGCAGACGGTTCTTGGTCCTTCAAACTCTCGGACCCCGGAATGTCGAAATCTACTCGTGACCACATCTTCTTTTCAGGATTTCAAAATTCACGATTTTGCAATTCCGCGAGTCGGGACTCCCTGTCTCACGACTCCTTCGCTCTTGAACTCATGGTTGTCGAAATGCCGAAAAGGGCTTAACGGCTTGGCTCATGTTATTCTGGCGTCATCTACTTTCTGGATTTCGCGACTTCGCAAGTCGGGACTCCACGTCTCCCGACTCCTGGCCTCTCGAACACCCGGGTTTTGAAATGCCGAAATGACGATCCACGACCAAGCACTACCGGCATTCGCGATTCGGGAAATCGCGATACAAGTGTTCCCCTTGTTCTCTATCTTTCGAACCCCCAATTCCCGAAATGCCGAAATCTCTCCCTCTGAGAGATCAATGGCCCAGTCCTCCTAGAACCGAAATCTTTCGGGACTTTTCCTGAACCCTTGACCGCTTTCCACATGTCCTCCTTGATGGATGATCCTGGGCCTTTCACGAATTCTCCTTTTTCGATTTCTGGAGACTCTTCACTCTCAGTCTCCCGGTGTCCAAATCCCCGAAATGTGGATCTCTTGACACACATCCTCTGAGATGGACGGTTCTGATTCTTTCAGGACTTCGACGAGTCCTCTCCTTTGCTTCTACGAGGGTTAAACCTCATTCTCCTCTTTTCGGATCCGATGGCTATCGATCCTTTACACGAGATTTGACAGTCACAATCTGATATTTTGTGCACCTCCTATGTGCGCTCCTCCTGTGCACGTATCCGTGATCTAGTGGCTCTCGGGCCACTATGCTCCAGATCCAACGGCTGGCGCGATTTCGTGCACCAGGAGTTCGCGATGCAGCGACTCCAAAATCTCTTTCCACTCCAAACCCCGAACTCCGAAATGCCGAACTCCTGAGCTTTGTCGATTGTGAAACCTCGAAGAGTTTCTCGACATTTTGCTCCTTTCTTCTGCTGCTCTATGCGCAAAGGCATTGTTCCTCCTGATCTTCGGGACTTAGAATAAGTCCACCCTCGCACACTCCTTGTGCTACTGAGTATTTTTCTAAACTCAGATCCGAGAAGTTTTCTTGGAAAGAAAACTCTCTACGCCCGCCTGGCGTTCTTCTACTCAATGCACACCTTGCAGAACCTACAGAGTATTCAACAACTCTGTCAGTGTCTTCTCTTCGACACTTCCCTTTCCTCAGAACTCGAAATAGAGTTATTCTGTGCACTCTATGCACTCGCTCAATGTACTCTTGGCAGAGCTTTACAGAACCTTCAGTAGTTTTGTTTCTTCTCTGTGCCTTCCTCTACATAGTCTTACCTCCAAGGTGTTCAGCAACCTTGAGGCTTCCTCTTTGAGTCAATGACTTCAGTTGGTGCGCCCTCCTGGCAAATGTCTTTGTATGAAATTCCACAAAATTCAGAAGTGCACTCCTTGCACTGGCTTGCAAAACCCGCAGTATTCTGTCGTGCAACCTCTTGCATGAAGCCTCAAAGAACCCAAACCTGAAATCAAAGAAATCACAGATAGGAAAACCTATATATCTCCTGCAGATGGAACTTAACATACATCTACAACATATCATCAACACATAAAGACATTCATTCATGAACTCACAAACACATGAACAACAACATGTAGGAAAAACTGCTCTGTTTATATTAATCAAGAATGCCTGATTACAATGTGTTCGAGCTCGAACTGCAACAGAGTCTTGACTCTTCTCTTCTCCCTATTCTCTATTCTCTACCTCTCTACTGACTCCAATTTCTTCCTCTCCTTACAAAAATTGAGGGCTCTCTCGAGCTTATCCTTCACCTCACTATCTATGAGCTATCGCTATCACAGAGCGGCTCCTATGGCTACATTACATAAATGGATGTCCAGTCCTGACTGATTTGGACCTAGTTGCAAGTAACCATTAAAGGAAACCTCAACCACTACCTGTACAAAGACATGATATGGCATTAAAAGCCTTACAACATTTATTGAAATTTCGGATTTCAAAATTGAGAGGGTTGTGCCTCTCCCTTTCTCCATTAATGCATGTTGGATGTGTTGGTTGGCTGGCACGCTATTGACGTGGAGTGATGCTCCTACATCATTCGGCCTTATCTATGATTGAGTTGGGAGAAGTAGAGTAACCTTCATCCCTAATTTTAGCTAAGACGGAAGGTTGTCAAGCTGTAAAAGCATGAAAAATGGCTACTGCTGAGCCATGAGAAACTTGTGGTAAGCCATGAACGCCTAGAATATATTGTGTTGAGGTAACACAAGCCCGAGGGATGACTCGGCAAAGCAAGTCTGAGGGACGCCTCGACTATAAGACTCGACAGAGTCTTTAGAATTCTTCATGTGCGAGAAAACCTTGGCAAGGCAAGATGGATCACCTGAGGGACTGTATAGTAGGGAAGGGGATGCCTGAGCTAGGGCCTGGATGGTGAGTGATCGCAAGGAAGAGGAGACCTTAATATTTCTTGTAAACTATTGATCGGGATCATGCACACAATGGGTAGTTCTTCTTGTGCGAGAAAACCTTGGCAAGGCAAGATGGATCACCCGAGGGACTGTATAGCAGAGAAGGGGATGCCTAAGCCTAGGCCTGGAGGGTGAGTGACCGCAAGGAAGATAAAACTAGGATAGTTATCGTAAACTATTGAATTGGCATAATGCACCCAATGGGTATGTCAAGAAAAAAAAACAATGAGCCTGGATAACAAAACAACCATGTGGATCCAAATCCACAAACTGCGCAGATAATTATTGTGCTAAGATTATGAAATTTTAATAGAATTGTTTTTTATGCAATGTTTTCGCATAAGACTATGATTAACATGCTTGTTGTCCAAGAATTATTGAAAGCAGGTGACCAAGATTAAAGGTCTGAAAAAGGACCTGATCGAGGAAGAAGGATCAAGATTTTTGAAACAATTGAATGAGAAAGGCATGACAGGTGTTTTGAGAAAGAACATTGAGGGCGATGTTCCTTTAAGGGGTAGGGAATTGTAACACCCTTGTTTTCCACAGCTTGTAATTAATCATAAAATAGGATTTACCATGCTAAGGCATGTGGACAGTGTAAATGTATTATTGTTTGAGTTGTCAATAACTGACGGTGGGGGTGAAGCCTTGAAAGTACTGGCCATGACATCACTAGAGGAAAGAATGTGAAAACTATAAGGGAGGTGCATTATATCAAATAACCCCAAATTCCCTTGATGAGGATAATAAACCTCCTCTGAATCCCAAGGAGAGAAATCAGTTAATGAAGAAAGGACCAGTGGTTGAATTATCAACCACTCCCATGAATGGAAGCATGGCCAAAAATGCAGAATGTCAGCCCGAAGTACCATTGGGCATGACAGGCCAAGCTGACCGGAGTTCCCTTATGATAGAAGGAACAGGATGGGTCAAGAACCATCCCGAAAGAAAGATATACAAATGGATAAGGAGAATGTGTGGAGCTCTCCAATGGATAATGAAGAGAAGGCCGCAAGCTTGATGCAGAGTGAGAATCTGATAAACCTCGCCAAGGCCATAACAAAGAGGGAATTCTCTGAAAGTTTGCAGAGAACAGAACCTGAGAAGAAGCTGAAACAGAGAAAGAATCATTGAGAACTGCGAGAGTTCCCTAGTGATATCATGGCTTGGCACGGTGGTGGCCAGAGTGCTAAGAATGAATGCCTCTGAGCCTATGGTTGGGTGGAAGGACAAACATCCATAGTCAATTAGTTGGCTACCACCTGTAATAGATAAGTAATTGCATATCTTGTGTATTTAAGTGGTACTGTGAATTAAAGTTGGATATCCTATGAATGTTGGAGGGATGGATATATTTGCTTAATGATTTATATTGTATCCCTTTTTGCATCTGCTTGATTGTGTAATTAGGCAAGTAGGAATTTATATGGATTGGACATGTTTTATACTCGTAAATGCTTGCGCCCTGTGGTGGCTTAAGCTAGAGCCATGAACTATGAATTCGTCGACCTTGGGCACAGTTTCATGTATGCATGTTGACCCTCCTAGTCGTTCTGAGTCCCTTGGAGGTAGGAGTCTGCTAAAGCTCAGGAAAGATAGTGCATGTATGCACAAGGTCTCTGCGAGGCAAGTAGAGACCGAGAACCACTTAAGTTCTAGAGATTAAGGAATGAGCGTAAGGGGTGCGCAAAAGAATTATTCCAAGTGTTATGTTCAAGAGAAAGAGTGCAAAGCTCTTAAGCCTTTCAGATCCAACAAAGCTCAGGAAGAATAACGAGTTTGAAGTATCGAAAGGGAAAGTTCCTTTGTTCGGAAGATGAACGAATGAGAACTTTTCGGGAAGATCCAAGGTCTGTTGTGACTGTTGGATATGGGAAGGAGTCTGAGATTCAACCCCTTGAGTCCTTCAGACTTCGCAAGTTCAGAGAATTGAGAAAGTTCTTCGTAAGGGAAGTAAGAATCCCTAAAGTTCCGAAGTCCTGAAGTTAATTTGGACCTTAGATCTGAGGATGCCCGTGATCCATACCGACCGTCAGATCTATGAGGTAATCAGTCCAGCGCTGACCAACTATGGGATATTTCAATCGAGGAGTGAGTCAACCTCCCGAAGTCCTGAAGTGCTGAAGTCCATCCTAGCCGTTGGTGCCAGAAGACACATGGCACCAGATCCTTCGCTTCCGAGGTTTAGTTTTCCAAAGGAAAATGGATTGTGTGAAGCAAGAACTCCTGAAGGCCGAAGTGTCAGAATTCATACTGACCATTGATAGTATGGGATCCGTGTTCAAAGATATGACACTCCAGGAGATATATGTTCGAGAGTTTTCAGTTGATATTTGAGACTCCCAAAGTCCGGAGAGCTGGAGAGCCAAAGCAAGCCTCAACTGTCTGATTCAAGTGAACACGCAACAAGAATTCGCTTACTTTGAGGGGAGGTGAAGTTTGAGATTTGAGATCTCAGGAGTTTGGAGACCCGAAGGAGATCTCGATCATTAATCGAGAAGGGAGCTAAAGGACCGTTGATCTGGTTGAAAGGGCCAAAGTCTTGCAATGGAAGAAAAACCGTTGGATTGGGAGGACGCGTGGCAGACGATCTACCATTTCGGAGAAATCACTCCAAAATAAACGAGAGTTTGAGAATTGAAACTCCTGAAGGTCGATCTCGCAGAGAAGATCGTAGCTGCACATATAAAGGGACAGGTGTTAGCAGATCTTCCATTTCAGAAGATTGTCATACGAAGAAAAGTAAAGATTTGAGAGTTGAAAACTCCAAAATCTGAATCGCGAAACAAATCATGTCTGTTGATTTGAAAGGGTCAGATCTAATCCGCAGTTTCGAAAGGGACAGATCTGAGCCATCAGTTCAGAAGTACCATCAATATCGTGAGATCAATGGTCACGTCGCATTGCGGGGGGGGGAAGGTGTTAAAACTTTAAAAAGTTGAGGGTGGGCCGCAATCGAGACCACGATATTGACAAAAGGACACGTGGTGGCTCGTGGTGAATTGCGGGGTGAAAAGCAGTTCGGTTCCAAACCACTCTTGGTCGCACCCGAAATCGCATAATTGTCGTTTGGTCGTAACCCATGGTCATATGCAATGGTCACCAAGAGAAAAGGGGCTAACGCTAACGACGATATATAGTAGGATATATGGTCACCAAGGGAAAAGGGGCTAACACTAATTCTTGGGTAGAATAGTTAAAATGAAGATATATAGTAGGATATGATGGTTGGTGATTGAAAAGAAAAACAAGAAAGCTTGTAGAGTACGGAGAGAAGAGATCCATTAATCTGGAAGGCTTATTAACATGTGGTAGGAGTGTAAGACATTGTATTGAAAGCCTATGAATAACATAGGAGGATTTTACAGTTGTAAGCATTGTCATTTGGCTAGGTAGGCCGGTAATCGAATTTGGAGTTTCTTAGCCAAAAGGTTTCTCCAGTTAAAATGTTATTGTACTATGTAAAGCTTTGTGTGTGTGTGTAATGCCCCACATTTTGGCTTTCAACAACTAAACTACATTGTGTCTTATATTGCTATCTCTTTGTTTACTACCCATTGAACTTAGTTAGACTGATATAACTAATATTATGAGGACATGTGGACCTGCCTATATGAGAATTTATGTATGGGATTTACTGTTTATGTTATTAATGATGATGTTTATATGATTTCCTTCTATCATAAAAGTTTAAAAGAGTTTTTTTGTACATGGATAATGGTTAATTTATATTGTGAATGGATAATTGGTATGATGCACATGGTAAATAAACATACTTTCTTACTTTAAATGTCAATATGTAACAATGTTAATTGCATGAAAATCCTTATATGGTTATGCATGATGATATGTTTTGGTAAGCCAACCTATAGGTTAATGGGCTAGGTGATAGCCAAAAAATTGTAGCATTGAGGTAAGATTGTTGTCATGTACATTGAAAGAGTAATGCTACGCTATTGAGAATTATTTCATGATTTAATTATTGGTCCAAACATTTCTATGATATGTGGGCAAGTGTTAGTGTTATAGGAAGAACAATTCTCCAAATTGATTATTTGATGACATAAACCTAATAACAACAACAACTACAAAATATGGTCAATGATGGGGTGTTGACCCTTAGTTCTATCGGGAGAGGTGGATATGTTTCCTGTTACTTATCCTCAAAACGTGGGAAGGTCTTGTTAGCCATGCTCCTCTACACGTGTAATAGTGGCTTCCTGTTGTTTCTCGAGAAATTAGATTGATATAGTTGACACTTTCGCCTTTGGTTTATATTTAGATTTAGGTTGATATAGTCAACACTCCAACATATTCCTTACGTGGTTCCTAATAATAAATCCAACATATATTCGACAGTCCAACATATAGTCGACACTCCAAAATGTTCATAATAAATCCAACCAGAGATGAGAGAAAACTTCAAATTGAAACAAAATCCACGATTCCTTATGAATTCACGTCAAACGTACCGAAGAGAAGACAATCAAATTGAGGCGTTGATTGTTCCATGACATTAATACAACAAAACTCGAGATATTGATATAAAAAAACTCGGAAATAGAGAGGCAATGGATATTGGATCTGAGACTGCGAAAATCACTTTGATATATGTAGAATTCGAGTCACAATAGTGGTCGGTCGGAGCTGACGCGGTGAAGGAGGAAGCGACAGTGGAACCTCTTCCTATATTCACGTGAGATAAATGTGTCCCAGCGAATTCCAAAAAAAAGTAAAGACTCTTTAAAAGTCATGAAGAACATATTCACTATAAGAGGTCTTCAATTCCTAATGTTACTTTAAAAATTTATGAAATAGAATCTCAAACCACAACTCAAAGAACATACATGAGGTTTTTGGTAGAATTAAAACACCTATGAATAGTATTGGAAACATAATGTAATCCTTTTTGAAATTTAACACTCAATTTGAGCAGGGGTGACTAGTACATAACCTCAAACCAAAATCATTTAGCTAACTCATCCACTGGTAAACTAAAGGAGAATAAAAGGATGGTGTATCAACTTAACTAGAAATGAGGGTGGGGCAATTATGAGAGAATACATTATGTAATGTATTCTCGCACCCCCACCCTCTGTATTCTCACATAATTTTCCCACCCCCACCCTCTGTATTCTCACATAATTGCCCCACCCTCAACATAAGAGTTTTAAAATAGCCCTTACATTGTGTTATAAAAAAAAGTCATGCTACAAGTCCAAAACAATGATTAGCTTTGTCCTCATACAAAACTATTAAATATTCTTTGAGGTCTATATCCTTGGTATTTTTATGAAAAAGAAATCGTATTTTTATGAAAAATATAGAAATTAACAAAGAGCATACTATTTTAGTGAGATATGTATTTTTTATTCAAAATTTTGATTCATAATTTTTATTTTCTAGTTAAGTTGATATATCTTTTTATTCTTTTTTATGTTTAGTTTTTTTTTCATTCTTTAAAAATTATGTATTCTGATCCGGATTATATTGGGCACGAAATGAGAACGGAGATATAATAAAGAAATGCACAAAGATATCGCATATATTCAATAATATAATAGAAATGTATTAGATATGCAACCATAAACACAGATATACAGTAATACACTATTTCTATTAATGAAAGAAATGTACAGAGACTGTAAAATACAGAGTGAAAGACTCACTAGAATGGCGACAACTTATCTCTGAGAAGAGATGTGACGGCTACTTGCATTCGCAAGAAGATGATTACAATGAGGCTCCGAAGGCCTTTTTACAATAAACAGGAATGCCAAAAGTCCTGGACATCCAAAAACCTAACCCTAGGAGATGAAGTGCCAAAAGTCATGTGGGCCCCGTTTGGGCAAATGAGTACATCAACTTCCTGGGGTCGTAACTTTTGCATACGATCTTTGTTTTAGGCGTGTGATAGCTCGTTGGAAAGATCTATCCGAGGCCTACAACGCTCGAGACAAAATAGCATCGTAGATGCTATTTTGTGAGCAACATACCCAAAAAAAACATCGTTTAGGAACTCAAAATGGCCCCGGAAGTTCAGGACCTAAAAAAATTGTTAAAAATAGTAAATTGTCAAAATTGCCAAAAACATGTTCTGGGCCAGTTGGAGAAGGTAGGTGGCCATCGATATCCACCTGGATCAATCCTCCCTCCTTAGGAAGCAATGGTCTCCATTGCGTTGAGTTCCCGGGGGAGAGGGGAAAGTGATTGTTGAATCTGAATCTTGGTGATTTGCTTGCCTTGCTGGAGAAGTGGCATTGCTTAGCTTGTTGAAGGTTATCACAAACTTGTGGTTGGAAGGGTTGGACCTTTTTAACCAGTCTGGATACATGATATGAATGTTTGTAGAAATAATCTTTGCGCTTTGCTGCAACCTTGTCGACCTACTTTTGTTGGATAGAAGGTGCTTGGGCCGAGGTTGTAGTGGTTGCAGTATCCTTTTGTTCCCCTTTTGAACATATTATGGAGAAGATGAATTTTGTAGTATGAGATACTATCTTGCGGCACTGTTTAGGTGGGGCAGTAGTTGGAACTACCTCTGGTATCCTGTAG
>CBVK0100387867.1:0-24444 GCA_900067695.1 Picea abies | reverse complement strand
ACTGTGGGAGGAAGTGCTAGTCGATAGGCTACATGTCCAACTCTATCTAGCACCTCAAAGGGTCCACAATACTGGGGTGCCAATTTGGCACAGGCCCCCATTTTGAGGGAACTCCTTCTGGGATTAATTCTGAGATATATGTGGTCTCCCACTTTGAACTCTCTTGGAGTTCTCTTTTGATCAGCATAACTTTTCTGTTGGTTCTGAGCGACCTTCAGATTTTGTTTTATCTGAGTCACTTGTTGTTCCATCTCTTTCAACATATCAGGTCCAATAGAAATCTTGTTTACAGGGTTACTCTAGCTGACTGGAGTATTACATGGCCTACCATAGATCACCTCAAAGGGACTCATGTAACACCCTATTTCCCCCAACCTGTAAATATAACTGGACTGGCCAAGAACTATGGCAAACTCATAAATGTGAATATGTGATGTAAATGGACCTTGGGGAAGAGGTCAATGAATGTGAATAACATTATGAATTTATTGCAGGACTGCTGATGAGGGGATGCGCAGAAAAAGAGACTACGATGGCGGTGGAAGGCACCTGAAAAGGTGGCGTTAACTTCCACCGAGAATTAAATACCGTATTTGAACTCCACTAGCCTGGAGAACCAAAAGCAGCTCACTGGCCCTAGAAATTAATGGCTCGCAGACTGGTAGGCGGATGGCTTTATGAGGGATGGGATGGTGAACCACCCATCCGTAGAGTCGTCAGGCCTGATCAGTGTGAGGGAAATCGTGCCACACACAACCTCGCGAGAGGATAAGGCTTATGGCAGAGGCGATTGAGAGGACAGACGTGAGGGGAACTCTGGCATTACGCAGAGTGAGTGATAGCAGAGAGGAAGGATTGCAACCTTCGCTCCCGGTCACTGGCAGACAGAGAGACGTAGTCTCAACAACATCGTGGTCTCAGCTCGGGGGTGGCTAGTGGTAAATCCGTTGGGAGTCACTACGCCTACAGTTGGGTGGAAATGAGCACCCCTCTTAGCAGTTGCACCCATTTCTGGTGTTATTTTCAGATAAGTGCTTTTACATATTTGTATCTTGAAATTCAGAGAATGATATAGATATATGTATATGCTCATAGAACTGTAAAATTATGAATGATTTGTGTAAGAATGTCTGTGCAGTGTTTAATAAGAATGAATAGATATATGCTCATAAAAGAGGAACCCACGCAGGACGTACGTGGATAAAGAAATTTTATTTATACCTGGATTGAGCTAAGTTAGGCCCCCAACCCATTTTCGGGAAGTTGCTTTCCCTTACCCGTCTCCAGGGATGCCCGGTATCGATCTCTTCACAGAGATTTCCTCCTTAGAAAGGTTCACCAAGAACCCAGAAAAAGGACTTGAGTGGGCAAGTCTTAATAACCCTGTACAGGGAGGAATGACCCCCTTAAGGTTTCGAGGTAGTAGAGTAGGGATGAGTAACAAATCGACAGATGAGATCCTGTCGGAAGACCCATGGTCATTCATGACCATCAGATTGACGGAAGTAGTAAGAGCATTATACCTCTTGTTTCTTTTCCACCCATCTTCGTGAATAGCGAGGAAATCGGGATTGTAGGTTCCCCAAGGTCCATGAGAACATTTGGACCGTTGATCTTTCTACATCCACAAAGTAGTGGAAGAGTGCACATGGTGGAACAGATCTGAGTCGTCAGATCTTGAGTAGACACCCGTCAGCCGTTGGATCGGGAGAAGATGCCTGGAGCTTAAGTCTCTGGAGTATGCGCAGAAGAACGGATCTGGGCTGTCAGATCTGGGAAAATTTCCCGACCGCCGTCGGATTGAATAGAAGTGGCACGAGATTTAGCCATCGGGATTTCGGCACTCGGGAATCAGGATCCTAGAGGTCGTGAGAACTGAGACATCACAAGTCTCAAAATCGTGACATTAGATCTGGTTCATCCGTTAGCAAAGACATGTGGCGAAGATCAAGCTAGAGTCGACGTAGCAGCCATCGAAAAATAGGAGTTCCTGAGGTTGAAAGGATCGGGACATCAAAAGTCTCGAAACCTCGAGAGTTAATCAGGACTGCCCATTTGAGAAGGACGCGTGGCAATCAACAATGCCATTGGGAAAAGTCCCGATAAGGAAGCCATCCATCGGCAAATCGGAGATCGACATATCAGGGATTCTGTGGACGCGAAAACTTTGCATATCAAAACCGCAAACCTCGAAACCCCAATAGGGAGGAAAGAGCCATAGTGGAAGACATCTGTCGCTGCAGCGGAGAGTTGGGATTCAGGAAATCGCGAGTTTCGTGGGTGAATGTATTTTGACATCGCAAACCCCAAAACCTTGATGAAAGGGTATGATTGCGGTCATATAGAGGGAGTTCGTGTGGACCAAAAGGTCTAGTCCAGGGGACTAGCGGAAGCTGACGTCATATCGGGATATTGGGGATTCCGAGGACAAAATGTTTATGTATTCCAACGTTGTGATATTCGAAACCCCGATGGATGAAGGAGATTCTTTCGGAGGATCTCCGGGTCCGTAATGACCGTTAGATGTGGGAACAAGATGTTAACTTAAACTAGGACGTGGTTATACTTTGGGATAAGCGGTGAGCAGATTTGGACTGCCAGAATCCACCCATCCAGATCTACGACTGAGGTTCCATTCCAGAGCCCCCTTGCTGTTCTGCCTTTAGTGGTAAGGGGGGGGTCCGGAATTGGATAAGTGTCGCATTGTCCCTATCAGTCGTCGCAAGTGTCGCATCTTCCTTACAACTTTCGCAAGTGTCGCAAGTTGATTATTAGTGTCGCAAACAATGTTCAGACATGATGCCGTGATAACGACGCTAATAAGGCACTTATGACACCTCATATGACTGACTTGAAGGTCAAGAACTGATCCACTGGAATCAAACAACTCTTGACACCTGGAAGAGGCCCTGAAACAGTGGTTTGGAAGGGGAATGCTCCTCTAATATAGCTGGGGAAGCACTGGCGCTCCTCTACCATGATCCAGAAGTGTTATAACGCCTTTCAACCCTTCTGGAGGAGCGCTGCTCACCTTAAGAGTGCTGGCACTTTTCTAAGGCACACCAGGAGCGTTACAATGCTCTGATACCCCTATTGGAGGAGCGCTCCCTATTCTGGGTAAATTGTTAGCCCGTTGAGTCGAATGAGGAGGAGATCATTTGAGATTAGAAGACAGTTGTGATCGAATTCTCAATTTTATCAAAAGATCCCTGATCTAAGGAGAAGGTTCCCAACTGGTTCTAAACATAACTCAAGAGGTTAGGTCCCTCCCAACCTATATAAACAGGCTCTATGATGGTGGAAAGGGGGAAGAACTGAACATATGAAACTTATGATCTTGGAGGAAACTGACAGTCAGCCAAAGAGAAGTGATCAGTGAAGCTGCTGCTATCTAGGTTGTGGATCTCTCAGGCAAGGGTTGGACGAAGAGGACTTGACGAAGCTGTCGCATTCGCATCTACGATTGTAAGTACTGCTGTCGTCATTCTCATTAATATGACACGCTTGGCTTATTTCTTTCTAGTTCGTGTCTGATACCACATGAACTTATCATTTATTGATAGATCTGTTTTCAAGCTAATGTCAATAGAGTAGGAAGTGGTCGTATCTTGTTTTGTCCACAGACCTCAGCGAGGAGCAAAGGATCGGAGCGCAACTCGGAGCGTGCAGGGACAAACGTCGATTAAAAGGTACTTCTATCATCCTCCCTTCTCATGCATTAGGCTTAGATAGATTTGAAAGGAAGTCAGTGTCCACGTTAAGCATTTTTTTGTCTAGTGTTAAGGTCAAGCCTTAAAGGTGATCTACCTGTCCGCAGGGAGATTTTCCTACAACAGAAACTGGCGACTCCACTGGGGAGATAGCCTCAATCAAAACCTCTTGCTTTGGTTTTTTCTCCTCATTGACCTTGTTCTGCCCTTTGATTGTTTCAGACCTAGTTTTCCCCTCTTTGATTAATGTCATGAGCTGATTGGCTCCTTGTCCCATCATACTCAGCATCCTTGTCAAGTTGGAACTTCAATTTTTGAATTTACTTGACATTTCTGGAACTTTTAGACCCTGGCGCCCCTGACTCAGTGTTATCAGAGTGCCAACGCTTTTTGTAGCCTTACACAGAGCGCTATAACGCTCTTTGCCCTTGGCAACAGAGCGCCAGCCTCCTTTGGCCCAAAAAACTTCAAAATTTGCATTTTTTTGGATTTCTGCCTCTGTGTTCTTCTGCTGAGTGATTTAGTGAGTCAATTTGTCTTCCCTTCTAGCTTTGACATCTAATATTTTTGAAGAATAAACACCTTGTTGATTGGATCTTGCAGCCTTCTTCACTATTTTTCATTAGGTTTTCTCTGTTGAGTGAAATTTGAGATTTATGCCTTGTTCTTCTCTCCTCATCAGTTGAGTAAAAAACCTTGGTGAAGGTCATCAAAGGCCTATAGACCTTTTCATCTTGCTTTGAGTCAAGGTCCTTGTCCTTCAATTTTTGCTTTTTGGGTGTAAAATTTTTGTTTTCTCTTTGATTGTTTCCTTTTTCTCGCTTTTTCGTTTTGATTAATACGAAGGGTGTATTGTTTGTGTTGCTCTTGCTTATGCTAGTTCGGTTTTCATTCATACCAAGAAGATAATTAGCAAAGATAAGCATTGTGATTGTATTGACCATCATCCATACGCGAACAATAAATATATCTTCATGATTGATTGAGCATATTAGAAGGCATTTGAAAGTTTGCATTACATTAGGATTTGATTGAGAAAAAGAATTGTTCGAGAGCATTCCGTCGTTGTGCTTGTTAGTGAAAGAACTCTCTCTCTCCCTTAGCTAGATGTTCATCGAAAGAAAATGACTGTTTATCATGTTCGATGCATTCTTTGGGTCCGAGTCATAAATTCCATTCGTTTCACTTCCATGCACCCCTTTGCGTAAAAGAACAACCATTAAAATCAACACAAATTAAAATTTATCTAGAACTTTTTCTTTGCTAGAATCCTCCACCACAGTAGAACATGTGTAGTACTTTGGATTAGGCTGTGAGCATAACTCTCCAAAGTTGTCAAAACAAACATTAGTATCCTGAGTTAGGGAGAGTAAATCTAGTTATCGTATAAGTCTGCCTGGGATCCCCCTCTCACATAGGGGTTACGCACGAGGTTGCATTCAAGTAAGCTACGTGGACTAACCCTCCATGGTTTAACTATTTGTGGTGGTCGGATCATATTATGGGGATCACTTTGAGGTAAATCCACAATTACTGTGTGGAAGCTTCTTAGTTGGTTTCGGGCTTGATACCCTGCCTGTACGTTCGAATCGAACTGTCGACTGTTCCCACCCAGGGGCTGACTGCGAATTGGTAACCTTAGTGGCCATAGTCTTTAGGTTCTTACACAAGGTGACGGTGACGGGAAGTCTCACTGTACCTGGAACAGACATTGGTCAAACTCACTCGGGCTCCTTGGAGGGTAAATCCACAATTACTGCGTGGAAGCTTGCACCAAGGTGTAAGTCCGTTAAGCAGGTCGCCATTGTAACTGTTCCACCCTATCCCTACCCCTTCTAGACTTGATCACGCGACGTTGGATTTCATCACCAACTAGTACGGTCATCAAAAGAAGGTCCTGTTTGTGTGGTTGTGATTCTTAGATTTTTTAGCGTATGTTGTTTCTTTCCGCTAGTTGGCCATAGATTTCTTTCGTCGACTCTTTTCTGCCGCCAACATCGACCCTCCTCGACGCTCGCAGAGGCTACAGGGACTTCCTCCAGAAAATATGGAAGGAGACATCCTTTTACCCCCTCATTCTACGGAACAACCTCCTCAACCGAGCGAGGTTCAAAACGCTACAATTGCCCAGGAAGAAGTTCCCATCCCTATAGAGAATTTTAGAATTGTCTCGGAATCCCCGGAAGCTTATCGCATTTCGGAGGGATATGAACGACAGATCCTCCACCTAAATTCCACTGGAGAATTTGTTGTCATACACCCTTCTAACGCTCTGGCCGGGTCTCCTCAAAACCCTCTACCAGATGACCCCTTTTGGACTGAAAACATTGTTCGAAGTCCACCATGCTTGGTGCAAGATCTTTATGGAATGGGAGAAGGCGCTGACGCCTCCTTCTCCTACACTGTACCCCCAAATCACTTCACCAGTACTACCGCTTTTACGACCACACCAACCGTTGCTCCGAACACACCACCCATTGGTCTGAACATAACATTTGTTGGCCCGAGACCTACTATTCCCCTCCAGACGGCCTATTCGACATTGACCCCGCACATCCCGACCATCCCCGCCGGTAATGCGGTAGTCAATCAAACTCCGATTGGCACACCTGTAACACCAAGACCGAATCTCCCTTTTGGATTTAGGGCACTGAACGCATCTGTCACTACCAATGCCCAAACCACTGCTCAAATCATGCTGGGAAGTTCCATACCTATCCAACAACCTGGAGGGACTGTCCTTGGTGGTTCTAACCCAATCGACAACATTGGTCAATCTTTTACATCTGGCCCTCAAATCCCTGGAACTCTACCTCAAACTGGGGGGCATCCTCCCACCGGAGGAAAAATTCCATTCGGGGGGCACCCTCATGCTGGGGGGAAACCTCAAGTCGGAGTCCACCATCAACCACAAGGACAAAATGTGTCCGTTGCACCCAATCCGTGGAACATCCCTTTTCAAGGAAATCCGCATCCTTCCACGGGACAAACTGTGCTTGCTGCATCTAACCCTTGGAGCGTTCCTTTCTCAGGAAACCCACCCTCCTCGGCAGGACAAAACTCGCAGACTCCGCAACAACCTCCTTATGGACAAATGCCCAACCCAACCCATAACACTCAAAACCCATCCGGTTATCCTCCGCTCACGCATACTTCTCAGAACACTTCAAATCCTATGTATCTTGGCCAAAACCAACCTCACATGAGAGGACCCACGAGTTATAATTATCCTCATAACCCAGTATTGGGCCCCACTGCTGTTCCTCTGCCGCACCAGCATTACCCACAGGTTAACCGACAACTACCTTTTCTAGCCACCCTGGACCTTCCAGATTTGTCTCGGTTAACGAATGATCCCATTCATCATTCTTTGGGTTGGCCAACTATTCCAGCAAAGCTCCCTTCTGATATCCCAAAATTCGACGGAAAATCCGGAGAAGACCCGAACAACCACGTAATGACCTTCCATTTGTGGTGCTCATCCAACTCCCTTATGGACGATTCTATTCGTTTACGTCTTTTCCAACGGACACTCATGGGTTCCGCAGCAAAATGGTATATTGAATTACCACGCGCATCTTTTTACGATTTCAACTCCCTCGCCATGTCCTTCCTCACACACTTCCAACTGCCCATCCGATACGAGACGGGTACTGAACTATTAACCTCTCTTCATCAGACAACTTCCGTACACATCTCCGATCATATCCATGAATGGAGAAGACGACGAAGGCTAATCAAAGTGCTCATCCCTGACCAATTATTAGCGGAATGGTTCATGAAATCATTATTACCCAAGATCGCTCGTGATGTTGCCATGGGCGGAGTGGTCACTGAGGAAGAAGCCATCGCCCGAGCTCTGTACTTAGACTTAGTCTATTCGCAATCCAGTACTCTGTATGAGTTGATACCAAACGCTACCCGTCCCAATAACGATCCATCCAAACCATCGGCTGCTTCGCATGCGGATGGAGTTATTGGCTCCGTCAAAACTCAATCTACTACTCAGTCTTCTGGCACAATCCAGCGGACCACTTCTACGGCCGCTCCCAGTTCGACTACACCCTCTTCTACCCCCACCCAAACTCAAGTCTCTGATGTGAATGTGGTCCAATCAACCCCTTCACAACAACCCGGGGGTAAGAAGAAAGCGAGAAACAAAACAAAGAAGAACAATAACAATGAACAACCCAAGACCCAACCACAAACCCCTGCTGCTGGAAAACAACCACAGCGAAAACCGAAATTCCCATGTCTCATTTGCGGTGACGATCACTACACTCGAGACTGCCCACATCGCGATGAGGTGGCTAAAATTTTTAAAGGAAATTCGCAACCCGCTGTGCTCACTCAGCCGTTTCCACAACAACAATCATTGGTTGCACAAACCCCCACGCCGGGGGGCAATTCCAACCAACCCCATGATGAAGCATCAACAAGTGCACACATTTACATGTTTAATGGGGTGAATCTAACCACTCGTTCTGCGACATACGGCACACCAGTTAAACCTGATAAGCCGAAGACTGCTAATGGTTCTTCGCCAGATCCTTTACCATCTGCTATCAATCCTCCATCTGTTAGCCCTCCATCCAGGCCGCTTCAGATTGAGAAACCTTCTTTTGACTCCATCTTACGCCCTCCTAAGAGCACCATCCGAAAATCCACTTTCAATCCTAATTCACGAGGCGCCCAAAACTACAATATTGTAGAAGATTTGGCCCAAGCTCCGTGTGCCATGTCCGCATTGGAAGTGTTACAACACTGTCCTAACCAACGTAGGATGCTCTTAGCTGCTATCGGCGCCTTTGATCCCGAGTCATCCAACTACATCACGTTTAATCTGGATGACCATCAACCGCGACTCTCCCACCAGCTAGCTTTCCAAATCGATGTTGTTGTCCATAATCAACAAATCCATCGAACCATTTTGGATGAGGGAGCCTCCACCTGTGTCATGTCTCTATCCTGTTGGAAAGGTTTGAAATCACCTGCCCTTAACAAATCCCCCACGATGTTACGCACTTTCGATGGACGAGGTTTCCATCCTCACAGATTATTGCAATCCATCGCCGTCCAATTGGGCGGCAAAACTGTTACCGTTGATGTCGAAGTGGTCGACGCTCCCCTCGATTACAACCTATTGCTCAGAAGAAGTTGGTTCTATGCTATGACTGTTGTTTCCTCGTCGGTGTTTCAATGTGTACAATTCCCTCATCAAGGCAAAATTGTCACCGTCGATCAACTTGATTTCTGTACACCCGACGCCCGCATCCCTGCCACCAACAATATTCCCTTTTTGGGAGACCACCTAGTTACGTATGAAAGCGTTGGTGTTGGCTTATTGAAAGATTCTAGCCTCATGGATACCTTCCCTACACCACTTCCACCTACTACACCTCATATTGCCGCTGTCAATATGATCTCGACTTTGCCCTATCAATCCTTGGAATCATCCAACCCTTGGATTGTGCCTAGTCCTTTGGAATTCGATGGAATCAGTGACACCATGCCACTCAGCCCAGCCGAGGCCACATACGTAGCTATTCAATCCGCCTCTCCCTCTTCGAACACTTCACATTCACTGGCACCCGACACTTACTCGATGCCCTCGTGGTTGAATTCCCTATCATCTGCCGTTGATTACATTTACCACATTTTTCCTTCGGATGAATCTATCATGGAAATGCTTAGCATTGACGATCTGCCCTGGGATGACAACCACCATCGATCCTCTTTTCTTCCGGCTTTGGAAGAAGTGCAAGACATACAATCTGTCTTCCCCCTCGATGTTACCAATGCTCCACAATCCCCTATCCTCACCCAATATACTTTCTCCGAGGGAAACATGGGTAACATCTCTGCCACAATCACAATTGACATTTCAGTCAAAGAAGGTGTCGTGGAAAATATTAATCTTGGTGCTAATTGCACGCCCGACGAAGTGGCTTCTTACACCGCTTTGTTCAAGGAATTCTGCGATGTCTTCGCCTGGAGCTACGAAGAAATTCCAGGGATTGACCCCTCCATCGTCATCCACGAAATCAAAACTTACCCTGACGCAAAACCAGTTCGACAGAAACTCCGTTCGGTTCACCCTAAGAAATTGGCAGCTATAAAGGTAGAAGTTGAAAAACTTCTAAAATCTGGCTTTATCTACCCTGTCCCTTTGATGGAATGGGTCTCTAACCTCGTTCCAGTCGCCAAGAAACAAGGGATCATCCGTGTCTACGTAGATTATCATGATCTTAACAAAGCTTGTCCCAAGGACAACTACCCTACACCCTTTATCGATCAAATCATCGACAATTGCGCGGGAAGCGTGATATTCTCTTTCATGGATGGCTTTTCTGGATACAACCAGATCGAAATCTTACCTACTGATCAACATAAGACAGCCTTCATCTGCCCTTGGGGAACTTTCGCCTACCGAAAGCTACCTTTTGGCCTTAAAAATGCTGGTGCTACTTTCCAGCGAGCCATGTCGTACGCTTTCCACGACATCAAGCATATCGTGGAACCTTACCTCGATGACTTACCCGCCCATTCATCCAACCGACACGATCACATTGGTCACTTGCGGGCAATTTTTCTTCGATGTCGTTTCTATCGTATCCTCCTGAACCCACACAAATGCATCTTCGCTGTCGAATCCGGCCGACTCCTCGGTTTCATCGTCTCCAAAGACGGGATCAGGGTGGATCCCCTGAAGATCAAGGCCATTCTAGCCTTACCCCCACCCACCAACTTAACCCAACTTCAAAGTTTGTAAGGCAAAGCAAACTTCCTCCGCCATTTCATCTGCAATTACGCCAAGATCACTAAAGGATTTATGCGGTTACTGCAAAAGAATGTCCCTTTCATCTGGGACGACACTACACAATGGTCATTCGACACTCTCAAGCACGCTTTGACCCACGCTCCTTTGTTACATCCTCCCGAATATAGAAAGGACTACATCCTTTACTTGGCCGCTTCCGCTTCCACCATTGCGATGGTGTTAGTTCAAGAAGACGCTAACGGCGAATAACACGTGATTTATTATCTGAGCAAGAGTTTATCCGAACCTGAACTCAGGTATTTGCATGTCGAGAAACTGGCTATGGCAACTGTCATTGCTGTCCAATGATTCCGCCACTACATCCTATTACACACCACCACGGTAATCGCAGACTCTAACCCCATGTACCACGTCTTGAAACGCCAAGTACTTGGGGGCAAATATTCGAAATGGATCGTTATTCTTCAAGAATCCGATCTCAAGTTTACAAAGGCTAAAGCCAAAAAATCCCCGGTGTTTGCCGAGCTCATCTGTGCTCTCCCTTGTGCCGATGAAAACATTGAACCTAGAGACCCTCTTCCTGATGAGTCTCTCTTTCTCATCAGCACCTCTGACCCTTGGTATGGATACATTCTCGCTTACCTTCAAACCCAACGTTTTCAGCCCAACATCTCTCGAGAAGAGCGTCGACGCATACGTCACCACTCTCGCCGTTACCTCATCCTCGGTGACACTTTGTACCGCCGTGGTATTGACACCATTCTTCGGCGATGTCTGATTCACGAAGAGGCTGAACGCGTTCTAAACGATTGTCACCTTGGCGCTTGTGGCGGTCACCTTTCCGGGATGGCCACAGCCCAGAAAATCCTACGTGCCGGCTACTTTTGGCCCTCGATCTTCAAAGATTGCATCGAAGCCGTCAAAAAATGCCCACCCTGCCAAATCTTCAACAAGAAGGAACGCACCCACCCTACTGCGCTGCATCCCATTATTGCCATCGGCCCCTTTTCCAAATGGGGTATTGATTTCATGAAATGTAAGCCTACCTCAGCCGGGGGGCACGGTTACATCATCGTCGCCGTCGATTACTTCACAAAATGGGATGAGGCTATGCCTACCTTCCTAAATGATGGCCGTACTGCAGCTCTATTCCTCTTCAACCACATCATTACTCATTTTGGCGTACCACATGCCATTGTCACCGACCATGGTGCACATTTCAAAAACCAGATGATGAGTGAATTACATGTCAAATTGGGTTTTTGCCATGAAAACTCATCCCCTTACCATCCTCAAGCAAACAGACAAGTTGAAGCCATCAACAAAGTCCTAAAAACCATGATCCAACGCATGGTAGGGGAGAACAAGACATCGTGGAATTTACAACTGTTTTCCGCTCTCTGGGCCTATCACACGTTTGTGAAAACCTCAACTGGATTCACTCTGTTCCAGTTGGTCTATGGCATTGAAACCGTCTTACCAATCGAGTGCGAAATTCCGTCACTCAAATTGAAAGTGGAACTCCTGCCCCACACTTCTGCGGAAGAAGAATGATTCTTGTACCTATCCAAGCTGGACGAAACACGCCGTGATGCTGCTCTCGTTGATGAGGCACATCAAAAACGGATCAAGAGTCAATATGACAAAACTGTCCAACCTCGATCCTTTGCAGAAGGAGACTTAGTCCTCGTTTATGACCAAGCACACGATAAATTGGGAACAGGAAAGTTAGAACCTATGTGGCACGGTCCTTACATCGTGAAGCATGTTTTACACAGAGGTGCTTACGAACTAGTAGATCATGATGGAATTTCCTTGGGAGAGCCCCGAAATGGGCTTCACCTTAAAAAGTACTATGCCTAGATCACCTAGCGTCTGTACTTTGTACACTATTGTATTTTTAGTTTGGTGTGCCTTTTCTTTCGCGTGCTCGAGTCTTTACCGTTGCCACTCATGACTGTGCTTGTGTTTTCATGCACAGATGACGTCTTCCTTTCCTATCTTTTTTGGGTTCGCGGATGGCGCTAGCCGACATACCCGGAACATTGCCTCAGCAACATGGGTTATTTATCAGTTTGACGAGGTGGTGAGTTCAGGAGGCATCTGTTTAGGACCATCAACCAACA
This sequence comes from Picea abies, assembly GCA_900067695.1. Lineage (NCBI taxonomy): Eukaryota > Viridiplantae > Streptophyta > Pinopsida > Pinales > Pinaceae > Picea > Picea abies. Next base: position 11,827 of record CBVK0100387867.1, on the reverse strand, counting down.
ATATGGCAGAGTATCACGCTGTCATTGGACTGTTAACCCAAGCCTCCTCCCTAGGTATTTCTTGCATCATTGTTTACTTAGACTCCCAACTCGTGGTTTATCAACTCAACCGCATCTACGCTATCCGTAGTCCTATCCTGCTACGTCTACACTTGCAAGTTCTCCGTCTCGAACGAATGTTTGATTACATTGAATATAGACACATTCCAAGAGAACTTAATAGTGTTTCAGATTCATTAGCCAATTACATCATGGATCGGTATTTATCCCACAGATAAGATTCAAGGAAAGCAAAAATTGTACATTACATGTAAATTATTTACATTACATCAAAAAGTCTGTAAGAGAACAAAATATTGGGCTCATCCACCCATACAACTTCGCCAGACAAGGCGTACAAAAAACATGATCCCGGGGAAACTCTAATCTCCCCGCACTACGTTGTGCTCTGAGTAACATAATACTGCACGTACTACATGTCTCAACAGAGAATTGATATTCTCTGGCACCCCTACAGTGTGTCGCTGCAAATGCAAAGGCACGTCCCCCCTTCGCAGAGGAGGGATACCCATCGTAAGGCCCTGGAGGTTCCTCTCAACCTCCCGAAGGCCCGCCATCGGTACTGCTGGGTCTGCTACACCTGGGGCACCGCCACGACGTCCTGGCACTGGTATATCCGCTGGGCACACTGCTCCCTTGTCTACACATTGAAGACAAAACATCTGTTAAACACTCTCTTACATACCCAAAAAAAAAAAATTACATATACACCAAAAACATAAAAACAAGTTAGACAGGGTACGGCTTGGTCTCTTACCTGACTCATCCCAATCTTCCCCTTCGAGCAGAATCAAATCCATGCTCTCGTGGAAGTCCACATCATCATATGGGAAGTCCTCAATCCAGAGGTACTGCCGCCTCAACCAGCCGAAGAAGTCACCCGTAAAATGGAACTCTGACTCTGAAACCAATCTCGGAGATAAGCTAGTCCACCTCTCCATCCGAGGCTCATCTACTGGTCACACTGCCAGCACGATCTAAGGCTACATCTGAGGGATGCGCTCCAAGAAAAACGAGACTAAGAAAGAACCATAGCCAAACTGCTTTTGGCCATTCCTGCATCAAGAAACTTGTTCCTTCACATTTCGAAGGAACGCTGCACTCCAGTTGAACAGTGTTGGCTCCAAACACTGAACACCATAAGCCACTTGGGACCTCGAAGCCAAATGAGCACTAGTACTACCAGTCGCACTAGTGATAGCAAACAATATGGATCGAAGAGACAGATCCCGGATATCCTTGATAGGGATCCTTCCCCCTACCAACCTCGCTCCTGGAACACAATGACGTGCTAGATACACGTCCACCTGCTCAGGTAATGCCCTCTGCCCTGTAAAAGCTATAGGGACCCCTCGTTTTGAGAGGCCGGTCAGAAAGTACACATCCTCCAACTCGATGGTCAGGAGCTATGTGCCAATACAGAATCCCTGTTCTGTGATGTCCCAAAGACCAATAATGTGCTCAAGAAGTAGAACCTCGCTTTTCATTTTTTGCATTTTGAAAAACTTGAGTAACCCACAGGCCCTCAAAGCAGCCCGTGTACAGGGACTCCGCAGAGCGGATATATCATCCATCTCATGTTCTCACTCTTTCCACTCGATCATGATTGTCAAATATATCTACAAAACAAAAATCCAAAATTTTAATCATTACCCACGTTTTTGTGATTTCGACAATTTTTGAAAAGCATTTTAAAGCATGAAAACAAATACCCATGACTTCTAAAGGTAATCAATCATCATTTTTAACCACCACGCTCTTAAAAATTCATCAAACAATGATTAAAACGTGACCAAAATGAAAAACATTGTGAGGGGGTGCGTGGGCCCATGAGGGGAGTTTTTGGAAAATCCTTTGGTCAAAATGGTCGATCTAGTTAATAGTTAAGGTGTGGGCATCTTAACTACCATTTTCCTATGCATTTTCGTGAATATTTCCCCCCTTTTTATTAACTTTTAGAAGGAGGTCGATTTGGTTCAAAATGGACAACCTAGGGCTTTGTATTTTAAATTAATCATGCTATAAAGGTCAATTTGAGACCGTACAATTGAAAGAGCAAAGAACGAACACCTACCTGGCTCAGACGGTGTGCGAAACGGTCAATCGTAGCTCCGGCAGCGAGAAGAACAAGTTGTGCTCCAATTGAGATTCTCCAATACTCCACAAAATCCTTGCAAATGAAATGGTAAACGAGTTTTTCAAATCAATTCTTCTTTATAAAATTTCATTTTCATAAGATATAGTTGTGTTTGGGTTTCTCTAATGGTGAAAATGGCTTGACTAATCCCTGGTTTTAGTTTCTGGAATTGTAGGCTTATTGACAGTTCTAACACATTTTCCACCTTGTCATGTTTACGAGCACAGTCTTAGTTCATTCTTGAGATCGACAATATGAGAACGCAACCGGGTAAAGTTTTATCTCTTTTTCGGACCCGTACGGATACGATCACACAAAAAATGAACCCCCCTGGAGTCTCCTTTAAACCCTTTTCAGACTCTCTAAATATGAAAAGATTGTCGAGTGATCTTGCTTCCTTTCACACTCGTTAAAAGGTTAGAAAGGGCGTCTTTCGAGCAATAATTTAACCCTTTTTCGGTCTCGATGGATTATCATACGAAAATGGAACTGAGAGAGTTCTCTTTTAAGTGTTTTTCCAAACTCTATAATCCCGAAAAACCTTTGAGTTTTTTATCTTTGGACTCGTTAAAGCACACATTGACAGACCCATATGGGACTGAACCCTTACTTCTTCCGGTTCGTTAAACAAAGGAAGAGGAACTTACCGAAGGTGAGTTATATCGAGCATGTGTTATCCTCCTCGAGCTCGTTAAATCAAAAAGAGGTACTCATCTATCTGGATGGGGGAAAAATTGAAAGGAACAAGCCAAGCAGTCTCTTGAGAATACCGTCTAGCAATTCTTAGAGTCACCCTTGAACACGACACTTTGTCACTTTGCACATATCATAATTCACTGAACCTCTGCACTGAGCCAATCCTCTGAGTTTCCTTTCACTCCTTTGGGTCATCCGACACAAGTCACAGTATCCATTGCACAGTTTTGGTCCATGCCATGTTTTGCTGTTGTGCCTCAGTGTTCAAGGGAAGCATCCACTCCGAGAGTCAACCATCCCAAATATTTTGTCTCAAAACCCGTGTTAGTCCATGTTCTTTCTACCTACCAATTACATCTTTATACATGTTTCGTGTCGTTGATGGGGGATACATCAAGGCCCTCCCTCGACGAGTCTATTCCTGTCGACTTCAACACATTATCCAGGAATTAGACTTAGAAACTAATCAGTACTTTGGGACCTGCATGCCTCAATGGCAGGCCTCCTCACGTTCGACAGTTGGTTTACATCATTGAACTCTGATCGAATGATTCCATGGATGTTCAACTTCAGCTCATCTATTCACGTTCGATGGAATGTACTAAGATACCTTGGGAATCATTGACATTAATGGTGATCTCCCTCGCACTTGTTAACGGTTTACCTCATTGACCGGTAATCAAGTGGTTTCTACCATGTTCGACACCAAGACATCTATTCACATGGTTAGAATCATATCGCATAGGGATTGGTTAGAAGACCCTGGGTTGAGTAATTCACCTTGCTATATGTTTCACCCAGGTTGCGAGGGAGTTCTGGACACAAAACACGTCCATTGTTACATAGATCCACTTTGTATTGGTCGTGGCTATGTCTTGTCATTTCGTAGATCCACTGTGTATTCTTCGTGGCTACGATCAGTCTGAGTCATCAAAGTATAGATCCACATTGTATCTTTGGTGGCTATACCTTTTTGTTACCAATACAATTATGGATCCACAGTGTATAATATGGCGGCCATATCTGAAATCTTGATCATCCAAGCATAGGTATGCCTGCCTTGGGTTTTGAAATATGTCATGATATTTGTTGGATGTTTGTGTGCAACTTTCGTTAGGTTCTCCGAGTCTATACCCTTGCTTGAGAGTCTACAAAGCATTTCAGTCATCAGTTCGCATCTTCTGACTTCATACTTTGGGGGGCATTCTGTTACACGTCAAAATTTCTCATATGGATAAGTGTCGCATTGTCCCTATCAGTTGTCGCAAGTGTCGCATCTTCCTTACAACTTTCGCAAGTGTCGCAAACAATGTTCAGACATGATGTCATGATAACGATGCTAATAAGGCACTTATGACACCTCATATGACTGACTTGAAGGTCAAGAACTGATCCACTAGAATCAAACAACTCTTGACACCTGGAAGAGGCCCTGAAACAATGGTTTGGAAGGGGAACGCTCCTCTAATACAGCTGGGGAAGCGTTGGCGCTCCTCTACCATGATCCAGAAGTGTTATAACACCTTTCAGCCCTTCTAGAGGAGCGATGCTCACCTTAAGAGCGCTGGCGCTTTTCCAAGGCACACCAGGAGCGTTGCAACGCTCTGATACCCCTATTGGAGGAGCGCTCTCTATTCTAGGTAAATTGTTAGCCCGTTGAGTCGAATGAGGAGGAGATCATTCGAGATTAGAAGACAGTTGTGATCGAATTCTCAATTTTATCAAAAGATCCATGATCTAAGGAGAAGGTTCCCAACTGGTTCTAAACATAACTCAAGAGGTTAGGCCCCTCCCAACCTATATAAACAGGCTCTATGATGGTGGAAAGGGGGAAGAACTGAACATATGAAACTTATGATCTTGGAGGAAACTGACAGTCAGCCAAAGAGAAGTGATCAGTGAAGCTGCTGCTATCCAGGTTGTGGATCTCTCAGGCAAGGGTTGGACGAAGAGGACTTGACGAAGATGTTGCATTCACATCTACGATTGTAAGTATTGCTGTCGTCATTCTCATTAATATGACACGCTTGGCCTGTTTCTTTCTAGTTCGTGTTTGATACCACATGAACTTATCATTTATTGATAGATCTGTTTTCAAGCTAATGTCAATGGAGTAGGAAGTGGTCGTATCTTGTTTTGTCCACAGACCTCAGCGAGGAGCAAAGAATCAGAGCGCAACTCGGAGCGTGTAGGGACAATCGTCGATTAAAAGGTACTTCTATCATCCTCCCTTCTCATGCATTAGGCTTAGATAGATTTGAAAGGAAGTCAGTGTCCACGTTAAGCATTTTTCTCTCTAGGGTTAAGGTCAAGCCTTAGAGGTGATCTACCTGTCCGCAGGGAGATTTTCCTACAACAAGGATCTCCGGGTCCGTAATGACCGTTAGATGTGGGAACAAGATGTTAACTTAAACCAGGACGTGGTTATACTTTGGGATAAGCAGTGAGAAGATTTGGACTGCTAGAATCCACCCGTCCAGATCTACGACTGAGGTTCCATTCCGGAGCCCCCTTGCTGTTCTGCCTTTAGCGGTAAGGGGGGGGTCCGAAATTGGACGCGCAACTCTCTAACGGTTAAGATTAAGTCAACATGATCAACGGTGCTCAGGCGGATTCCAGACCCCCCTTGCCATTATGCCTTTAGTGGGGGGGGGCGGGGGGTCCGGAATAGTGAGACATGTGAAGTGGGACCCCTCCCTGTCATGACGACTAGTGTGTCGCGTTTCCCTCTCGCCACCTGTATTACATATAAATGTGCGACGAGGCTTATTCTCATTGGCGGTTCTCTACTCCCATTGATATTTGTTCCTATTGGCCCATTTGCTGAACCGGTAGGGATTTGACCCCATTGCCGGTCGCTAGCCCTGTCAGGGTTCGGCGGTTGCAGAATAGAATGTTTGGATCTTGCTGTAGCGCCGAAGCGCGAAATAAAAAGGACGCTGCATTCAAATTGAATAGTGAATATAACCCTCGATCACGTGGGAACGGAGAAGGAGAGAGAAGGAGCCAGCTTACGTTGGGCTTCCATGGTTATTTAGGGGTTTGAGTCCGATAGAGGACCCGAAAAGTTTGATTTCTTTAGTGGGTATGTTACAAATTGGTATCAGAGCATGGTTACAACACTTGGCCTGATTGGAATCATGCACGATTCATGCATAAACTCCGTTCGAAGCACTCCTATGAGGAGTAACCCCCTGACTTAACTATCTTGCCCAGGATTAAGAACTTGGAAAATGAAAACCCGACTGTGTATGCATGTGAAAGATGTATGAATTTATGTGCCATTTATAAAAATGAATTTAACTCTTGACTAACAGTTAGTGTTTGTCTCTTCACTCAAGCGGACGATCAACCGCGGGAATGTACAGACGCAGAGTATGGTGACTCACCAAGAGGTGGGAGAAGGCTCCCACAACAGAGACGAGGAGTCTGATGAGAGAAGAGAAATAGGAACCCCTCCAGACCTAACCGAGACTGTGAGGAGTCTCATGATTGAGTTGCAAAGATGCAAGGCCGATAATGAAAGGATGATGAAAGATCAAGAAAAGCAAACCGAAATTAATGCAGTTCTACTACAGAGCTTATTCGACCTACAACGACAAATGCAGCATGAACCTGAGATGCAGAATTGTGCTCGTATTAGTGGCCACACTGAGAGAATCACATCCAGAAAGGTCCACCCCATAGGTAAAGGACCAGTGCTAGATGATTCCACTGAGAAGGAATTCGGTGATTCAGAAGGCTCTTCCAGCAGCAGGACCAGTTCCTATTCTCGCAGAAAACAGAAGAAGCAAAAGACTTCCAAGATTCACAAATTTGAGGAATTCAGGAAGGCCAAACCTCCCTCCTTCGATGGTGAGACAAAGAAGGGAGAGGAAGCCGAGGCCTGACTACTTGGGCTGAAGAAATATTTCAGAGTCCATGATTTCTCAGAGAACTTGAAGGCCCGAGTGGCCACTTTCAATCTGAATGGAAGGGCTTCCATCTGGTGGGAAGACCTTAAGAATATGAAAGGGGTCCGCGAGGAGGACCTGTCTTGGAAACGGTTTGAGAAGTACTTCCGGAAGAAGTATTTGTTGGAAAGGTATTTCGACGAGAAGGCTAAAGAGTTTTATGAACTCAAACTGGGACAACTCACTATGGAGGAGTATGTCAACAAATTTCTTGACTTACTGAGATATGTACCCTACATCAAAGCAGAAAAGGCGAAGGCACAATGCTTCATCAGTGGGATACCCAAGGAATACCGAAACCGAATTGAATTTGATGAACCAAAGACCTTAGAAGACACTATACGAAAGGCAACATATTGTCATGAACAATATGGACATCGGGCAGAGTCTCGTGGAGACTGGAAACAAAAGAATGGTTCAAAATTTCAGAAGAAAGGGAGCAAATCCTCAGGATTGAAAAACTACAAGAAGAACCACAGAATGAACTTTCCAACCTGGAGTGTACTCCAGCAGAAATTTCCCTTGGCGGACAGAAATAAAACTTCTGGACCTATACCAGTAAAGACTAATAACCCAAAGAGAAAACCTTTGGAATGTTGGGATTGCGGAGGGGAGCCTCTCCGGAGAGACTGTCCACATTGACAACAGAGTAGTCAAAAGGTTTATAACATGCAGGAAGCTACCACAGTGAATGATGTGGCAAGGAGTGTGCCACAGATTTATGCAACCTTGGATAATAACCAAGCTGACCACCAAGCTTCAGTGGTGGAAATAGAAGGTATGATTTTCAACCATCTGGTGTCTATTTTGATTGACCCTGGTTCAAATTTGAGTTATATATCCCCTAGAGCTGTTGATAAGTGTAAGCTATAGCCACAGAAGCAAACTAAACCATGGTTGGTACAGTTAGCCACTGGCACCAAAAGAAAGGTGGTAGAGGCCATACCATCCTGCCAATTAATGTTGGGTGAATTCCCCACCCAAGAAACCCTTAAGGTATTACCCCTGGGATCATACAATCTATTGATTGGTATGGACTGGCTGGCCGCCCATAAAGCCAAACTGGACTGTTACTATAAAACCTTAGAATGTGTGAGCGAAGAAGGAAAAAGGATATCCCTTCAAGGGATCCAAAAATCGGTCTCAGTGAGACAAATATCAGCATTGCAAATGAGGAAGTATTGCCGAAAGGGATGTCCCCTATATGAAATACAGGTGTTGAAAACAACCGAAGGTGCAGATCCAAGCCCTGATGATCACCCTATCCTGAGAGAATACTGAGATGTGTTCCCAGAGGAGATACCGGGTCTACCTCCGAGAAGAGACATTGACTTCTCGATAGAACTCGCACCAGGAGTGGTGCCGGTGTCTAGAACACCCTACCGGATGAGCACACCTGAGTTAGTTAAACTCAAATTGCAATTAAAAGAAATGATGGACAAGGGTTATATTCGACCCAGCGTGTCCCCATGGGGAGCACCAGTCCTGTTTGTGAAAAATAAGGATGGCACCCTTAGACTGTGTATAGACTATAGACAACTTAATAAAGTAACGATAACGAACAAATACCCCTTGCCCAGGATCGATGATCTATTCGATCAGTTGGGAGGTGTGTCTGTTTTCTCAAAGATTGACTTGAGGTCAGGTTACCATCAAGTCCGAATCAAGGGTGAAGACATCCATAAGACCGCTTTCCGGACATGGTATGGTCATTATGAGTTTGTGGTAGTACCATTTGGGTTAACCAATGCCCGTCCCACTTTCATGTGCTTAATGAACAATGTACTCAGTAAATTTCTAGATAAATTTGTACTAGTTTTTATTGATGATATCTTAATATACTCTAAGAGTAGAGAAGAACATGAAGAGCATCTTAGACTTGTGCTGTAAGTGCTAAGAGAGCATCAACTCTATGCTAAATTCAGCAAGTGTGACTTCTTTCAGAAGCAAATACATTACTTGGGACATGTTCTGTCTAAGGAAGGGGTGGCAGTAGATCCTGACAAGATCAGGTCTATCATGGAATGGCCTACCCCAAAGGATGTCTCAGACATTAGATCCTTTATGGGATTGGCGGGATACTATAGGAGATTTATAAAAGATTTCTCCAAGATTGGTTGTCCAATCACTGCCCTCCAGAAGAAGGGAACAAAATTTCTGTGGACACAACAATGTGAAGAAAGATTTCAAACCTTGAAACATCTACTAACCCATGCACCTGTGTTGAAAATCGCTGACCCAGAAGATGATTTCCTTGTGTGCACAGATGCCTATAAGGAAGGGCTCGTAGGAGTCCTTATGTAGGAAGGAAAGTTGATCTCCTATGAATCCCGAAAATTGAATATGAAGTCAACTATGTGACTCATGATCTAGAACTGGTTGCCATAGTGCATGCCTTGAAAATGTGGAGGCATTACCTCCTGGGAAGGAAGTTTGTACTGATGACGGATCATTGTGTATTGCGGTATTTGTTTGATCAACCCAAGCTTAATGCTAGACAAGGCAGATGGATGGCCCTCCTTAGCAAATTTGAATTTGAAATCAAACACATCAAAGTGAAGGAGAATAGGGTGGCTGATGCCCTTAGCAGAAGCATGAGAACAATTCACCTGGCAGCGGTGAGTACCTGCGAGACAAATGTCAAGAACAGAGTCAAAGAGGCACAAGAAATAGATCCCTTCGTCCGAAATGTGACCCTGTACCTACAGCAAGAACCTGCTGGAGAAAAATGTGAAGGCTATTAGATGACCGAAGGAGGTCTACTCACCTACAGAGATAGACTATACATTTCCAATTGTGACGACTTGAAGAGGTTCATCATGGATGAACTACATAAAAGACCCTACACTGGTCACCCAGGATACCAGAAAATGATTACTGCCACCTGGAAGCAATTTTATTGGTCGGGATTGAAGAAGGACATAGCCAAATATTTGGGCCAATGCATAGAATGCCAATAGGTTAAAGCAGAACATCGACACCCAACAGGACTATTACACCCTTTACCCATCCTAGAATGGAAATGGGAAACCATCTCCATGGATTTTATCACTGGATTACCAACTTCAACCAAACAGAATGACGCCATTATGGTAGTGGTGGATAAACTGATCAAGTCCGCTCATTTCATCCCCATCAAATCAACCTGTAAGGCGATAAATATCGCCCAGATATTCATGAAAGAGGTATTCAGACTGCACGGTATGCCGAAAGAGATAATATCCGACAGAGACACAAAATTCACTTCCAAATTCTGGAAATCACTAATGATGGGTTTAGAGGCCAAATTGTTGTTTAGTACCGCCTATCACCCTCAAACCGATGGACAGACAGAAAGAGTAAATCAGATATTAGAAGATATGTTAAGGATGCATGTGATGCATCAGCCCAGGAAATGGGAAGACTACCTTCCATTGGTAGAATTTGCCTACAACAACGGCTATCAAGCGTCCTTAAAGATGAGTCCATTCGAGGTCCTCTATGGTAGACAGTGTAATACTCTAGTCAGCTGGAGTAATCCTGTAAATAGGATTTCTATTGGACCCGATATGTTGAAAGAAATGGAACAACAAGTGACTCAGATAAAACAAAATCTGAAGGCCGCTCAGAGCCGACAAAAAAGTTATGTTGATCAAAAGAGAACTCCAAGAGAGTTCAAAATGGGAGACCATGTATATCTCAGAATTAAGCCCCGAAGGAGCTCCGTGAAAATGGGAGCTTGTCCAAATTGGCACCCCAATATTGTGGACCCTTTGAGGTTATAGACAGAGTGGGACCTGTAGCCTATCAGCTAGCACTTCCTCCCACAGTAAAAGCACATAATTTTTTCCATGTTTCATTATTGAAGAAATATGTACATGATGCTAATCATATAATTGACTGGTCTGTGATCCAGGTGGAACCGGAGGGAGAATTTATACTAGAACCCCAATGCATATTGGACAGAAAGGAAACCCGACTCCGAAACACAACCATTGCATAGGTCAAGGTGCAGTGGAAACATTTTGACCCAGATGAGGCTACATGTGAGATGGAAGATGCCATGAAACTCGCATATCCAATTTTGTTTACTTCTGAACATGCAATTCATGTTAGTAGATAAGAACATTGAGGACGATGTTCCTTTTAAGGGGGAGGGAATTGTAACACCCTGTTTCCCCCAACTTGTAAATATAACTGGACTGGCCAAGAACTATGACAAACTCATAAATGTGAATATGTGATGTAAATGGACCTTGGGGAAGAGGTAAATGAATGTGAATAACATTCTGAATTTATTGCAGGACTGCTGATGAGGGGATGTGCAGAAAAAGAGACCACAATGGCAGTGGAAGGCACCTGAAAAGGTGGCGTTAACTTCCACCGAGAATTAAATACCGTATTTGGACTCCACTAGCCCGGAGAACCAAAAGTGGCTCGCTAGCCCTGGAAATTAATGGCTCACATACTGGTAGGCGGATGGCTTGATGAGGGATGGGATGGTGAACCGCCCATCCGTAGAGCCGTCAGGCCTGATCAGTGTGAGGGAAATCGCGCCACACGCAACCTTGCGAGTTGATAAGGTGTATGGCAGAGGCGATTGAGAGGGCAGACGCGAGTGGAACTCTGGCATTACACAAAGTGAGTGATAGTAGAGAGGAAGGATTGCAACCTTCGCTCCTGGTCACTGGCAGACAGAGAGACGCAGTCTCAACAACATCGTGGTCTCAGCTCGGGGGTGGCTAGTGGTAAATCCGTTGGGAGCCGCTACGCCTACGGTTGGGTGGAAACGAGCACCCCTCTCAGCAGTTGCACCCATTTCTGGTGTTATTTTCGGATAAGTGTTTTTACATATTTGTATCTTGAAATTCAGAGAATGATATAGATATATGTATNNNNCATAGAACTGTAAAATTATGAATGATTTGTGTAAGAATGTCTGTGCAGTGCTTAATAAGAATGAATAGATATATGCTCATAACAGAGGAACCCACGCAGGACG
>CBVK0100387863.1:0-10867 GCA_900067695.1 Picea abies | reverse complement strand
ATCTCTCTGTGCTCCTTGCCAGGGGGCATATGCATATCAAGATCCCTCAAAAAATCGATCCCTGCATAGGGGTAGTCCTTGATCACATGAATTTGATGGGCCCACCAATCAAATAATTTTTCATCGAAGGCCTCATGCACTCTCCCTGCACCTTGTTGAGGCAACAAAGCTACCCACCTACATAATGCTGAAAAGGAGGCAGTATGGCCTCGTACTATCTCTCACGAGCTAAGGCTTGACACTCTCTCGAAAAAGAAAGTGCACAACACGGTCCTAAACCTAAATTTCTTGTTTGTTGTTTTCTTCGACAGTCAGTTTTTTTTTGTCATACATGTGAGCATTATAGTGCTCCAGGCAAAGATGGTGGCATCTAGACACTGAGCTACACAATGCATCTGTGCAAGTGAAGCATGATGAAGTGATGTGGATCCCGTGATCCGCCGAATCATGTAAAGTACTATCGGGATATGGAGGCTTGTGATATTATGAATTGGCACCTGAGATCCTACTTTCTCAATGCTAGCCTCACAGTACATGCCAATGTAATCTTCTATGTTGTGCGGTCCTGAAGGAAAGGTCCTCAAGTTAACTGGTTCCCCCCTCTTGGAGATGCTGGTCAAAAAGTATATATCCTTAGTCATTGGAGTTAATGATTGGCCCTCTAGAATGAAGGCCTCTGTGTATGGGTTCCAATACTCTATAAAATGGTTCAGTAACCTGAGTTGTGCCGTCACTAATGGACACTGAAAGAACTACCACATACCACATTGCTTGAGCATGGCAATGGCCCCTGGATCCTCCTCTACCAAGACATCTAACTCCTCATGTTATCTCTCTCGCCAGTGAAAATACATCCTGTTGCATAAAAGTTTGTGAGGTTAGTCCCTTGTTTCATATTTTTTGAAAGCTTAAAGAGATGTATGGGGGTTGTATTTAAGACAGTCATGTATGTACGTGGGCTAAGTGTTACTTTGCTCGCGTATATATGCGTGTTGAGCATGGAAAACCCACGTACATGCAAACCCGACCTTTTTACTAGGGTGCACACCCTCTAAACAATTAAATAGACAATAAATGATCAATGAAAAGGATGAGAGAGGTCACTTGTACTTACTTGGTTCAGGTTTGAAGATCTTTCGTCCGTCGTAGCTCCTCGAATTCACGTTTTAAAGAAGAGGGTTTTTTGGATTTTTGGTTATTTTCCATTTTGCAATGGTTAAAATGAGTTGTCTACCCCTATTTATAGACTTTTTTGGCTCTTTTTGCCCCAATTTTGTCCTCTTTTTCCCTATTCTTGGCTCGATGAGTACTTGATTTTCTTTTTGAGAGATCTTTGGGTCGTTCTTATGAACTTTTTCTTTTGATTTGGTGTTCTTATGAGAGGGGTTACATTCACATCATCTCATGGTAAAGTTGTTTATCGACACTTGCATATAGGTTAGGTTTCATCACATTGCATCTTGCATGTTGTTGATTTTTTCCGCTTTGCCATAGGATTGATCCATCGAAGTACAACATGAAACCTTCTATGTTGCTTTAGAAGTGTCATAATTAGGTGGTAGAGCCTTCCTCTACATGGATGCCCTAGGTAGATCATTTGCTGCATTTTGGTGTCCATGGTGTGAGTTTTTTCCATAGGCTTGGGACCCCATTCTTCTTCATCTTTTCTAACTCATTCTCGAGGGACTCCCCAAGAGCATGGTTTGTTGTCTTTCAAGCTCGCTTAAACTTTGAAAGAAACATCTAATGATAACTTATTTATTATTTTTGTTCTCATTTGGATTACTTAAGAAAATAAGCCCCCCAACAGTCTTCTTTAAGCCCTTTTTAGACTCTCTAAAATTGAAAAGATTGATGAGCGATATTGTCACCCTTCACGCTCGTCAAACTAAAATTTGAAGGCACATCTATCCGATGGTAGTTTATCCCTTTTTCGGTCCGAACGATTAATTTATGAATAAAGGTATTCCCTAGGAACTTCAGTTCGCTAGGAGAGTATTCTTAGGTGTAAGTTTAACCATTTTTCAGGCCTAAGGGACTAAATTTTTGAAAAAGGGCCATTCTCCCTGGTTTTGGTTTATCTTTTTTTTCGGGCCTTGGAGATTATATATGGAAAAGGAACCCCCTCAGAGTCCATAGTTAAGCTCTTTTCAGCCTCCTTAAATATGAAAAGATCGTTGAGTGACATTGTTCCTTTCACACTCGTTAATTGGTCCAAAAGGAATATCTATTTGCCATAAGTTTAACCCTTTTTTCTGGCCAATATATTATCCAAGAACATGTATGCCTCATGAGACATGTCTCGCTGGGAGAGTTCTCTTAAGTTATATTTTATACTTTTTCGGGCTGAGGGGACTAAATTTAGAAAAAGGTTGTGAGCCCATAGTTAAGCTCTTTTTATACTCCTTAAAATTGAAAAGATAGTCGAGTGATCTTGTCTCGGTCACACTCGTTAAAATGGTTTTGAAGAGATGTCCTTTCGGTATAAGTTTACCCCTTTTTTGAACTGACTGGACTAATTACGAGAAATGAACATTCTTGAGTCTTCTTTTAGTGTTTTTCAGACTCTCTAAACGTGAAAAGCCACCGAGCTTACCTTCTTTGGGCTCGTAAAACTTCACATAGAAGGAGTCTTGTTGTGTCATCCTTAATCACATCGTATGTCTCATCCTTGCCTATTTGGCCTAATGTCGGCTTCATGTTGCTATTAATTGAACCTTGAAAGCATTCCTTAAATGCAAGTCTTGTATCACTTTTTTCCCTCATGATCTGACACTTTGACCCATGGAGGAATTTTCCCGAGTGTCCTTATTCTGCACATGTCTCCTTGCACTGAGCATCAGTATGTTCCATGCGCTTGGAAATAGTTTGCTTTCCTGCGACACTCATTCCTCCTTTGTAACGTAGCATTCTTTTATTCTTTTTCAAGCTCATTAAAAATTTGAAAAAGACAAAATAATCAAATATTCCAAAAAGAGGGGATGGGATATACATTCTCTTTTATCAACAACAAGATAGTCACTCTTAGATAAAGCACATCCTTCCATTTGTTCTCTAAACATTGGGACCTAGTATGACTTTAGGAAGTTGTTCTCGTTACATAGAGTTGTGTCCTCCTCCGTTTGGTTACTCTTCCAAACATATGGCGAGTTTATGGTGCATCATGTATCATAGACTTATGTCAATAATATGCTGCCTGAGTCTCATCATTTTGTCGTGCTTTTGTCCAAGGGAAGTTTTATCCAACTTGAGTCACCCTTTCTACAGTTGATCTCTTGACTTTCATGAGTCGGCCATCCCGAGAGTCTAGTCAAGTTTGTATGCAAAATCAATGAAGTTATGTGCCTGATGATCGAGATCCTCCAGTATTTTCCCGATGGCATGTCGAAGACCTCAAAGTAGTGAGTCTTACACTCCTGTTATACTCCTACCTGAGTTTTGAAGATCTTGAAGTTGTTGCTCGAGCTATGAAATTCTCATCTCCAACCACATGCGTCGATGCTTTGAAGATGCATATCACATTGTACTTGTATATCTTCAGATGATTTTTGAGATGTATATCTGATGTGTATTGTTCGTGGCTACACTTTATATAGACATTAATACTTGTCTTGTAGTTATGATTACTATATATATGACATGGATCTGCAGTGTACTTGATTGGAAACCATGCTTAGTTTATCTCGAACATGGGTATGCATGCCTCAGAGAGATTATCATTATTTTGAAGATGACACGCTCATGAACACTCGTCTTGGGCTCACTCAACTTTGTGCCTTCCCACTGTGTAAATATATTCTAATGTATTTCGGCCATTAGTTTCTCTTCTAACCTCACAAATTAGGGGGCATCTGTTATAGTCCAAAAATGCTACATTTGTGCATCCAAGAGATTGGCCCATCCATTTGCATACTTTGCCAAAAATACTGCTGAGGCTTCCTTCTATTTTTTTTTTTTGGATAGTGTACGCTCCCTGTTGCACTAATAGCCCGCGTACACATGTGTGTTGCATGCTAGTTAGCATGCGTACACATGTGTGTTGCATGCTAGTTATCTTGCATACACACGCATGTTGCATGCTAGTTAGCCTGCATACACACATGTTCTGCTTGCTAGTTAGCATGTGTACACACACGTGTTGCATGCTAGTTAGCCTGCGTTTACCTCCAAAA
Organism: Picea abies; assembly: GCA_900067695.1. Taxonomy (NCBI): domain Eukaryota; kingdom Viridiplantae; phylum Streptophyta; class Pinopsida; order Pinales; family Pinaceae; genus Picea; species Picea abies. The sequence continues at coordinate 6,695 of CBVK0100387863.1, read as the reverse complement.
GTGCAAAAAATATAAAATTGCGCTGAATTTGGCGAAGTTTACAGGCTATGGAGGGTTTCCTAAGCATTTTACCCCTTGTAGCCCGTCTCCAAACCGAATAACCATATTTTTCTCATATAAAAAGAGGTCTTGGGGAGTCATTTAGAGACATGAACAAGAGAATAAGAAAACTCTACCAAAATCCCTTCCCTTTCATTGCTCAAGATTTGCATCCTGCTATGAGTTTTAGCCTCAACTTTCCCCTCCAGCCATTCTCCCTATGCAACCCTTCCTCCTTCCCTTGATGGTATGTTGGTTGTGAGAATGCAATGTGGGATTGATGCACATGGATCCATGACATATGATCCCAGACTTGGTTCATAGAGCGGTCACCAACAAAGTTTGTAACCGTTTTTATCTTGAATTTGAATAAAAGAGATCATCTTTGTCCCAAAACCGAATGTTTACACGTTCTTGTTAATTTGAGCATTTATATTTATATTTAGGCTTTTAAAGTGATCATTAGAGATTGTATATGTTGTTGCATTGTATTATTAACCCCTTGCATGTCATCTTTGGGAGGAGATCTGTGATCTACGAGGCAACAAGAAGCGGAAGATCAGTCTTTTAAAAGAATTATCGTTCTGCCTATTCCTTAGAGCCAGTTTAGGGGGAATTTCCCCATAGAAGATGTGGATATACAAGTTGTTGATTATTCAAAAGATTGACTTTCTGAAGATCATATTTTTGACTCCATTGATACGAAGGTTGCAATGGTTTTTTTGTTGTCAGATCCAGAAAATTCCTATGGGGGTTTGAGCTTCCCCTTCCTTTTGGAAGGTCACACCTCTAGTGAGGTACAAAAATATGACATCTGTGCTAATTTTGAACGTCTGAGAGGCCAGTTGGAGGCATGTGGTGCGATCAATGCAGATATGACCTCATATATTTGGATCTCGACATGAGTGGAGGTTGATGGATCGAGGGAGGGGGGGAGGATTTACTCCTCGTGGTGTGGAAAATGGAGCTCATTACTCCTCATCCTCGACACCCTCATCTTCTAATTCACTTCAATCTCCAACACTGTTAGGGTTTATTAGATATTGTTTAGGGTTTGAAGAGCAGAGACATCCCGATTACGCCCTAAAGAAGGCCAGGGGAAACATATGTAGAAGTAAAAAGCTAATAAAATCTAAGGGTAGCGAGGTGTCTCTTATTGTGGGGGAATATTTACATCTTGAAGAACTTAGCGACCTAGTAGGTCTAATTGTTGAGGGAAAATTATGTGGACGCCACATCAATATGACCAGTTTGAACTAGTGGATGCAAGAGGTTTGGATGTTGTTTATGGGCTACGACCCTATTGCTTGTAATATATCCAGGGGATGGATAGATTTTATTTTTATAAGTGAGGAGGATGCTCAAAGGGTGTTAGTGGGATATTGGTACATGGACCGTAACCTTTTAAGGATAAATCCCTGACACCCATTATTTGATGTTATGGTCACCATTGATTCTATCTCTTCGACCTAGGTAAAGCTCTCAAATATTCCTCTGTCATTTTAGATAGATGCAGGTATTAAATCCATTGAGGACTCGATCTAAATGTTTATCGTCGTGGATAATGAGTATAAGGACAATAACCTTTGTTTAATGGCTTGCATTTTGGTGGATCTAGATGCATGGCAGGGGCTATTTGAATCCCTCACCATCATCAGTGAGGATAAGTCATATATTCAGATACTCAATTATGTGAACGTTCCTTTTCGGTGCAATCAGTGTCATAAAGTAGGCCATATAATGGTAGATTGTGATAGACATGTTGTAAAAAGATATTGTTGGGACAAAGAAGGGGCATCATTTGGTAAGATAGCAAAGAAAGGTCCAAATGAGCTTAATCGAGCTACTCAGGAGGTGGAGAGGAAGATAGATCCTATATTCTCTAAGGAGGTCCCATAAGTCAATAAGATCTTGGAAGTTAGGGATGTTCCTCGACAACACCCTGAATTTATATATGTTCATTTGTTGCTTGGGGAGAAATGCTAGCCATCAACTATATCTAGGGTTTCAGAGGGGGGAGGTAATTTTGGGTGATATGTCTTTCTCCTTGTGCATGGGTTAATTGATGAGGACATCAGACACAAGGTCATAGTTGGAGCCACTCAAAGACCCAGATTTATCAGCATCGCAGTGAGCAAGGATGCAATCAATTTTGAAATATGATTTTCCTTCATTTGTTTCTTCAGGTAAGGACAATATTATTTCTCTCCCTCCCCCGACTTATTATTTGATGGATGGGTCATCTCTGCTCATAAAAATCCCTGATCACCTTCCTTTGGTGCTCAGGTCACACACAATGTTGGCTACAATTGATGGGTCTTCCATTTCCGTGGATTTTTCCAAGGATTATGACCCCCCCACTAGCTTCCTCTTGGGGATAGAAAAGTAATTGTCCACCCGGTTCCCCCACTTTCTCCATGGAAATGGACCCCTATCTTCTTTATCCTCGATCTTCCTCTAATGCCTTGAGGGGCCTAGGTTATGATCTCCCAAAGGATTGTGTCCCATTGAAGGTGGGCCGAAAGTCAACTATCAAAATTACATATGAAAAGGCCTATCGGGAGATTAACCAGGGTCGTCAATGGGTTCTTTATAGGGTCTTTTGAGCCAGAATTTCCCCTAAGGCGCGTCTACCATGAAAATTATGTATTTAGACATGTGTAGTCTGAGAGGGATGGCGAAAAAAGTCTCCCTCGAATGAATGATAGATCTAGAATGTTCAGATATCATTCTCATGCAAGAAATTATGGGCCAGTGTGGTCCCATTATCACTAAGCTTCGAAAGGTGTTTAAGGGTTGGTAGTTTGTAGGATCTAATTCATTTAGTTTTTCAGGGGGTCTTATTTCAAGTTTTAAGGAGACTCTCACACTCAATTATAGTTTTGATATCCACTCTGGCATATTGACTTCAATTCATAGTAAAGAGTTGGATATTTATTTGGCCATTTTAAATTTGTATGGGCCCTATGAGAGTAGGGAACAATTTTGGAATCACATATTCAATCTTAAGTGTATTCAGGTAGACAATCTCATCATCGGTGGTGACCTAAATTTTACTATCAATCAGGAGGAAATTTGGGACACTGGTGCTCAGGAGGATCAACTGTCTAACTACTTTGTTGACTAGTTTGAAAAAATAGGATGGGTAGACCTAGAGCCGGTTCAGATTGGGCCTACTTGCTTCAACAACTGTAGTGGATCCAACATAGTCTTGAAAAGGTTGTAACATTTTCTGGCACATTATGGTCTCATTTAGAGAGTAGACCAATACTGGTTGTGGATTGGAAAAGTTTGCATTTCTGACCACTTTCCTATTATGTTGGAACTAGGCAAAGGAGCAAAGAAACCTAATGCGCCTTTTAAATACAATCCACGTCGGAGTGAGGAGGAGGAATTTAAGGACCTTATTAAGGATAATTGGCCTCACTTCCAACCTGATTCAGAGATACCTGTCCATGCACAATTTATTGTAGGTCTTAGAAAAATCAATGAGGTGATTATTGTATGGGCGAGGGAGAAACAAAGGTTGTGGTCTCACTACCTCAAGGAGATTGAGTCATAGCTAGTAGGGATTTACATAGAAAATAATGCTGGCATAATATCAAAAGATCATGTGGATCACATTAGGTTATTGGAGAAGCAAAGAGTGAAAATTCTCTTGGACCAATAAAGGGAGCGAAGACTCGAAAGTAGAGCCTTGTGGCTCAAGGCTGCAAATCAAAATACTAAACAATTTCAAAATTTTGTGAACCACCAAAATAATCTCAATACTATATGGGAATTAATTGATGATCCAGGGGTTAGGGTCAAAGGTTTTAATGATTTGGCTAGGATGGGGGTCAATCACTCTGGAAACTTATTCAAGGCACTAGATCATGAAAATAATGGGATATGCTCATGATCTTAGGGAGTTTTCCTAGGCTAGTTGACACAGAGGAAAATGTTGATATGTTCCAACTTGTGTCTATTGAAGAGCATCTCAGAGTCATACACACATTTCAAAAAGACAAAATTCTTGGGCTGGATGGTTGTACTGTGGAGTTCTTTATTGATTTATTTAAGGTAGTTGGGGAGGATTTATTAAAAGTTGTGGAACAAGTTCATTGGTTTGGGTGAATTTTGAGTAGTTACAACTCCATGTTCATTGCTCTCATTATGGAGATGGACTGTCCCAACACCTTCAATGAATTCATACCCATCTCACTTTGTAATAACCCATACAAAATTATTGCCAAACTAAAACCATTACTTTCAAGAGTGATATCAATGGAGCAATTTAGACTCCTTAAAGGAAAACTAATTCATGAAGTGATTGGATCGGCTCAGTAAGGTATTCACTCGATCAAAACCAATAGAATCCATACTGTAGTTCTCAAGCTTGATATTTCCAAGGCATATGATCGAGTTTCTTGGACTTATTTAAGGCTTTTGATCCTTCATGTGGTTTTTGACTTACCATTTGTAAATTGGATAATGGGTTGTGTGATGTCATCTTCCTTTGCAATTCTAATCAATGGTGCGGGCTCACAATTCTTCAAGTCAACTAGAGGCATGTGGCAAGGCTACATGTTTTCCCTCTATTTGTTCCTATTTATAGTGGAAGGTCTTAGTTGAGCTATCTCTAATGCAAGGAGGACAAATCAAATCCAATGCGTTCAGATTGGTAGATTTTTTCATATCACTCACTTACTTTTGGTAGATGATGTGTTTATTTTATGTTTCTGTAATGAGACTGAAGGTTTGATTTATAAGAAGATCATAAATACTTTTTGTGGCACAATGGAAATGGAAATCAATCTTCAGAAGTCAACTTTATACTTTCCAGTGATGGAGGATGATATTCGCTAACAACTGGCTGATGTATTTGCCTTCCCTACCTTCAACCTCGATAGAGGATTAAGTACGTTATATATATTATAAAACCCAATAAACATGGTATAGCAGATTGGAAATAGTTATTTTCAAGGGTGCAAAAGCAAATCAATTTCTAGTGTAACTACTAGATATATAGAGGAGGCCGGTTGGTACTCATAAAATCAGTACTTGAAGCTATTCTGATGTATTGGCTCCTTTTATCTTTGATTCTTAAGGGAATCCTTAACAAAATTTGTAAAATTTGTTTGAGCTATCGGTGGAAAGGAAGTGTTGAGTTTTTAAGGTCCCATCTTGTCAAATGGAAGCAAGTGGCCACTCCCAAGAATCAAGGGGGGTGGAGCTTGAAGATTATCCTTTTGTTCAGAAAGGCTCTGGTAGGGAAATCCCTTTTTATTTTTTATTTTTTTATCCAGCGTTAGTCTCTAGAGACAAATTCTGGCAACCAAGTTTGTTGCACTTGGAATGAATATAGACTAGATCAGAAACCGGTCTAAATCCATGACAAAGTCATCAAATCAATGGAAATATCTTTCTTTGGCATTCCCTGTTGTGGGGAGGTACTTAGCATGGAAGGTGGGATCAGGATATCAAGTTCGTATTGGAGCAGACACGATTGTAGGTTGTGGTCAAATATCTTTTTACCAGTAAATATTATCATACATCTATAAGGGATTGGTAGATGGACGTTAAAAAAGATAGACAACCCGACTACTATGACTATGTGGAGACAAGGTTGGCTATCTGCTTAGGAGATTGGGTTAGATGTGAGATGAAACCAACATTAGCACTCATATGCTCTTGAACTAAATAAAGCACATGCTAGACTTCGAGACGATAAAGATGAATTGGTGTAGGCCTTGTTATCGCATAGTTTGTAGCTAGGTCAAAAGGCTAAAGGATAGAGGCCAAACTGGCGTAACAGGAACCTACCTCACCCAATGTCACCTCAATGGGGAGGTTCTTTCTATTTAGGGAGGTTAGCCCAGGGGAGACATCCCCGGTAACCCGGGGTTTTGAAGAGGCAAATATATAAAGGTTAAGGTTAAAGTCCCTCCTCACAGGTTACCACCAAGATCAGATAGTCCATCTAATCAACCAATAAATGAAGTGTATGCCCAAATGAGAACACCTGCCCGGAACAAGACAATAGAAAAAGAATATATGCAGGCTATAATTTAGTGGGTTAGTACTTCATGTAACTATCTGACATCAATATAAGCAATGTGAAACAACATATATTAATGAGATCAACGTTTTATCAATATAGCAATGGAAAAGTATCAATTCATCAATAAATATTGAGATGATGTAGCTAACAATGTATATAACCAATCCTTTACTCAATAAATTCTTTCAACCATCATCTAATTGTTTATCATGAAAATTTACTGCGTCAAGATGGAATAACCAAGTGTGACATCAACCTAGTTAGGGTTTAAAAAAGTTTTGAGAGGTTGTTTGAGCACTTATCACTTCAACGTTGTGTGTCGAAGATCAGTGCCTAAGGGTAGATGGAGTCAATTAAGGAGAGGACGCAAAGTTGAAGGAGTAAAGGCTAAAGACAAGAGGGAAGGGTTCTAGAGTGCTGCAATGGCAGGGCCCTAGAATCAAAACCTTAGGGGAAAGAGGCTCACTTCAGTGTTGCTTAAGCAAGGCCTCGTGCTCTTTCCTCCTTCTTTAGGTCAAACTTGGAAAAATGGCTAGCATAAAGATAATTTAAAACAAGAGGATGAGGTGAGGTAAAGTGTTGTAATGGCAAGGCTTTATCACCAAAACCCTAA
>CBVK0100387860.1:0-15173 GCA_900067695.1 Picea abies | reverse complement strand
GGCTAGTCCAACATCTAGAAGTCAAACGTTAGCCCTTCCTGGGCTCGTCCAAGCTGCCACACGTGCCAACCATCCTGTCAAACTGCCACACACTCAAGGTGACGTCAAGGCCTCCTGGGTGATGTCCTGGTCATCAAAGGGAAACGCTCCATCTGAGAAGGGTCAACCCCCCTGGGCTGGGCTCAACCAAAGTGTCTTGGATGGAACGTCCTTCTTCTTCTCATGTGCAAGAGCTTAACCAATCATCGTCCTGTCTCTTCCTCTGATGGGGTCCCAACAACCATCTGATGGGCTCTTCATCCCCATGGAGGTCTGAGCTAATCATCTCCCCATGTGTACCGGTCCAACTGGTACATGTCCATCGAGCATGGTCCTGCACATCAAAAACTTCACCCTCGATGGGCTCATTAGTCACAGGGATCATAGCAATGTCAATCATGTTTCATCATTAATTTTATCAAATACATGCAAAAAACCCCTGATATATCAATCAATAGCTCAAAGACATTACAACGACCTACAATACAAAGCTGAAGAAAAAGACAAAATACCCTATTGGGCCAGCATCCATAAGAAAAGGAAAGTCTCCAGAGGGTAGCATCCAAGCCATGTAAAACAAGGTGATGTGGTCAAGGGGATGTCCAGACATACGGGTAGAGTGAAAGACATGGATGCATGATATTACCTGTGGGTGCCTTACCTTCAAACCCATTTGTTGCATGACTTTAAGAGACATCATGTTAGAACCAACACCTGTATCTAGCATGCAATTGTTAAGATGTTTGTTTTTCATTGTTAAAGTCATGAAGAAGGGAGGGTTTTTACCATATTGGACCCTGAAATGATCATCTTGCAACATGATAGGGGGGTCCATAGGTTCATCTAATCTCGAAAAGAAAGTATCAAAGCATTCTTTAATGGATGGGATCTTGATTGCTTCTCTTAGGGGAACATTCACATGCATTTTTGATAAAGCCCCTTCAAAGTCAAAGTTAAGGTCAACCTCACCAGTCTTGGATGTCCTAGGAAGAAGAACCTCAAGGGGCGGGGGTTTCGGCTGATCAGCGGTAGGTTGTTTCGAATTCTTTCTTCTGTAAACCTGAACTTCTTGTTTCTTTAACTTTTCTCATGATTCCTGGTCCAAGTTGTTTATTATTTCCATCCTTGCTTCTTTGGCTCCTTCCCTCACGACTTGTTGATGTTCTATATCTGTGATATTTATCTGAGGAAAGTTCATGAAGAAATCCAAATTGTTGACTTGTTGCTGGCTAGCATTATAAGGACATTCATGCTCCCAATGTGCTTCACTATACTCCAGGAACCAAGGGTTTTCATCCACAACATTTGTAGGGGACAAGGTATTTGGAACTTTGTTTTCATTCTTTGGCTTGTAAAATTGATTCCCTTTTTGGAACTGCCCTTTGAATGGAGGCCTATGTGCTTGGATCTGGGATTTTTCAAGTCTGTCAATCCATCTCATCATTTCTTCTTGATTTTTTATGATGCCAATCCATGGAGGCTTGTAATTTGTTGATACTAGCGCAAAGATCTGAAGTAGGCTCAACATTGTGTACTATTCTTTTCTTGGTATCTATTCTCCCCCTAGGGTTAGCAAAGTGCTCAATCTTAGATGAAAGGAGGTTCCCCTCTATCTTAGTGGCGAGCTCTTGGGCTTCTTGAATGGACTGGGGGTTTTTGTCTCTAAGGAGATACCCTAGTTGGCCATTGAAAGATCTGGTGTAAATATGAACAAGGTAGACATCTTTCGGGTGATGGCTTGCGGGAATTCTTTGTAACAAAGTTTCGAATCTAGTGTGAAATTCACGAATGGACTCATTCTCATATTTAGCAAGGCTATTCAGTCGCATGAGAAGCATATTAGGGTCTTCTTTGATACTCCATCTTTTGAGAAAGGCCTCTTCAAGTCTATCCATGGTCTTGATGCTTCCATCAGGAAGGCTGAGGTACCAACGCCTTGAGGCATCATAAAGAGTAGTGGAAAATAACTTCATGACCAAATCTTCAGCATCAACATTGATGGGGTGAAGTTGAAAGAATGCCCAAAAGTTACTCATATGCTTTTCGGCACTGACTGCATCAGTACTGGTAAACTTAGGCAACCACTTCTGATACTTGGGTGGAATTTTCCTAGGATAGTCAGGTATGGCTGACATGTCTAACGGCCTAAAAAGGGTAGATGACCATTGTCTTTGATTGTTGACTGGGTTTGTTGTAGTGGTTTGAGAGGTAGACATGATTCTTAGAGGAAGGCTCTTCCCGAAAAGTGATTTGACAACATGAGAGTTTAATGGAGGCTTCCTTCTGAAGGATAAAGGAGGATTGTTAAATCTCCTTCTAGTTTGTGGAGTCACCAGATAGTTTACTTGAAACTATCAAAGAAAAAGGGGAAAAACACTATAGTGGAGTCTCCAGGTAAGCTTGTAAGAAAAGGTCTTTGAGGCAAGGCTTACCGAAAAGGTTTGTCATTTGAAGAAGATTGATTCAATGTTCCTCGACAACGACACCAAAATGTCATCGCACAGTTTGTAGCTAGGTCAAAAAGGCTAAAGGATAGAGGCCAAACTGGCGAAACAAGAACCTACCCCACCCAGTGTCACCTCAATGGGGAGGTTCTTTCTATTTAGGGAGGTTAACCCAGGGGAGACGTCCCCGGTAACCTGGGGTTTTGAAGAGGTTGAAGATAAAGGACAAGGCAAAATTTCCTCCTCACAGATTACCACCAAGGTCTGAAAGTCCAGCTAATCAGCCAATAAATGAAGTGTATGCCCAGATGATAACACCTGCCCAAAACAAGACAATAGAAAATAATATATGCAGGCTATAATTCAGTGGGTTAGTACTTCATGTGACTATGTGACAATAATAAATAAGCAATGAAACAACAGATATTAATGAGATCAATGTTTTATCAATATAGCAATGTAGAAGTATCAATTCATCAATAACTATTGAGATGATGTAATCAACAATGTATCTAATCAATCTTTTACTCAATAAATGCTTTCAATCATCATCTAATTTCTTATCATTCAAAGATGTTGTGTCAAGATGGAATAACCAAGTGTGACGTCAACCTAGTTAGGGTTTCAAAATTTAAAGTTTTGAGAATTGGTTTGAGCACTATCACTTCAACGTTGCGTGTCTAAGATCAATGCCTATGGGTAGATGGAGTCAAATAAGGAGAGGATGCAAAGTTGAAAGGATGAAGGCTAAGGACAAGAGGGAAGGGTTTTAGAGTGCTGCAATGGCAGGGCCCTAGAATCAAAACCCTAGGGGAAAGAGGCTCACTCTGGTGTTGCTTAAGTAAGGCCTCATGCTCTTTCCTCCTTCCTTAGGTGAAACTTGGCAAAACGGCTAGCAATTGAGAATAGCTAAAACAAGAGGATCAGGTAAGAGAGAGTGTTGCAATGGCAAGGCTCTATCACTAAAACCCTAGAAGATGGATGACCCTAGGTGTAGATAACCTAGGCCTAGGACATCACCTCCTTCTTAACCTTTAAAATCAAAGCTAGCTTAAGGGAAGAAGTGAGAAGAGTGTAGCAAAGGCTAGGCTCTTTCTTCCTTCTTCAATGGATGAAAATTTCTCTCTAAGGGGACATGAAACAAGGACCTACTTGTGTGCTTGTCACCTAGGGTTTTAAAATCAACAAATTTATAAGTAAATGCAAGAATATAAACCTACAACCATTCAATTAAGAAGTTTTGCAAGAAAAACACTTACATATCATGATGAAAAGCATATGCAAACCCTAGTTGTAAACCTTCCATCAAGAGAAATGCCAAACATGCCAAGAAAATCCTTCCATCAACAAGTGCACCTCACTTTAAAAGACCAAATACCCAAGTAGGGTGCAAAAATCAGACCTCACAAGAGAGTGAGTTGTGTGTTATTGTCAAATGAGGGAAAAACATCAGGTCATTAAAAATAGCCGATAAGGCTACAAACCAAAAATCATACTGTTTTCACATTAAATGTTTTCTAAAACCCTAAATGAGCAAAATATGAAACGTCAATCCCTCCTGAGGGAGACGTTAGGCCCTTTTGGGGCTAGTCCAACATCTAGAAGTCAAACGTTAGCCCTTCCTGGGCTCGTCCAAGCTGCCACACGTGCCAACCATCCTGTCAAACTGCCACACACTCAAGGTGACGTCAAGGCCTCCTGGGTGATGTCCTGGTCATCAAAGGGAAACGCTCCATCTGAGAAGGGTCAACCCCCCTGGGCTGGGCTCAACCAAAGTGTCTTGGATGGAACGTCCTTCTTCTTCTCATGTGCAAGAGCTTAACCAATCATCGTCCTGTCTCTTCCTCTGATGGGGTCCCAACAACCATCTGATGGGCTCTTCATCCCCATGGAGGTCTGAGCTAATCATCTCCCCATGTGTACCGGTCCAACTGGTACATGTCCATCGAGCATGGTCCTGCACATCAAAAACTTCACCCTCGATGGGCTCATTAGTCACAGGGATCATAGCAATGTCAATCATGTTTCATCATTAATTTTATCAAATACATGCAAAAAACCCCTGATATATCAATCAATAGCTCAAAGACATTACAACGACCTACAATACAAAGCTGAAGAAAAAGACAAAATACCCTATTGGGCCAGCATCCATAAGAAAAGGAAAGTCTCCAGAGGGTAGCATCCAAGCCATGTAAAACAAGGTGATGTGGTCAAGGGGATGTCCAGACATACGGGTAGAGTGAAAGACATGGATGCATGATATTACCTGTGGGTGCCTTTGTAGAAGGTGAGTTGTACCCGTCATGGATGCAATTCTTTCCAAGCCCTTTATTGCCTTTATTCTTTCTTTTCTTTATTGATTTTCCTTTTTTTATTTCAAGGTCTAACTAGAGGGCACTGCCTTGGCATGGTGACCAGAGCTGACAGTGTTACCCACAAGCACTTTCATAGAGATGATAAGGCTGGCTCGTGATGAGACCTCCTTTCCCTTAGCCATGCAACCAAAGGTCACTACCCTGGCGTGGTAACCAGATAATGGCAATGTCATAATGCTAGGTACCCATGAACATAATAGGTTGCCTCATGATGAGAACCCCTATCCTCTTGGCTAGGTCTTGTTTTGTTATTTTTCTTCAGGTCCCTCTTATTTCTTGTTGAGAGGCTTTTTATTGCCTTCTCGGGGATCCCTGAGTGAGGCATCTCTAGGTTTCATTTTTATGGATTTTATCTTTTACCAGCTTCTTTTACCTTCCGGGCCTTTAGCCCCTTTTTCCCACGAGATAAGGTGCAACCCCACAAACAGATCATCCTAATGCTCGGACTAAGGAAATGGGATAGATGAGTGGGAGATAAGATGTAAAAGTGATGATATGATGGGAGCAGATGATGGCTCTTCAGAGATTCCCCCAGTGGAAAACCAAAACCTATGGGTACAGGCTTGCTAGGATGTCTCCCCTGGGCTAACCTCTCTAAATAGAAAGAACCTCCCCATTGAGGTGACATTGGGTGGGGTAGGTTCCTGTTACGCTAGTTTTACCTCTATCCTTTAGCCTTTTGACCTATATACAAACTGTGTGATAACAGGCCTTTAATAATACAGGTGGACAATATACAATGAAGTTAGGATACCACTCTTTGTAGGATGTAGACTCAATGACAGATCATTGGTGGTACAAAAAAAATATGGAAGTCAAGTGCCCCATCAAAGGGCATACTCTTTTTTTGGCTTATTTTGAAGAATCGTGTTCTCACATGGGATATGATACAAAGGATAAATATAGAGGGACCATGATTCTGCTATCTATGTTGTAATGAGGCCGAGTCAAATATCTATCTTTTTTGGCTTGTCCCACCAGGTAGGTATGGAAACATCTCAAGGAACAACTAGAATTGATGTGTCTTTGGGATAAAAAATATGTTTAGGAATGTTAGGTTTTTCTTCACCTCGAGCAACCTTGAGAAATTCAAATTGCTTCCCATTTTGGTTGTCTGGGGAATTTGGATAACATGCAACAAAAGTTTGTTTGAAGACAAATTTAATCCTCCATTGAAGGTTTCCATACATGTTTTAACACTTATAGATACTTTCAAATCCACATACAACCCAAAACCTCCTCATTTAATTTGAGAGGTCTAGATTAACAAGGATAAGGCGTGGGGATTTTTTGATGGTGTGAGCCAGGGTGAGGTTTGTCTGTGTGGTGTGGGTTTCATTCTCCATTTCTCGATAAATAATTTCCTCATTGGAAAATCCAACCTGGGTATTGGCACAAATAACATGGGGGGATTCAATGCACTCCATGCAATGCTCAAATGTGTAGTCGAAAGGAGCATTCAACAATTCTAGGTCTTTGTCAATTCATAATTGGTTATTCTCTAGATGCAGGGCAGAGTTAAAGTTTGCAATACCGGTCTTATACAAATTGCACAACAACTGAAATCAATTTCTATACTCTTACAAGAGATCTCCTTTACACATGTCTTGTGAAAATGCAACATGGAGGTGGATGTTATCTCTAAGGAGGCATTACTCCTCCTTGTGAATTCATTTACTTGCGAAGAGCACGAGGATAATCAAATGGTTTCTCGAGTGGAGAGCAACTTCATAAATTGTTAAACTTATTATGATGTTCAATTTTAATTTCTTTAGGATTTCATGTAAGCTTTCTTACTATGTTGGTGTTTTCTTTCATTGTAGTTAGGACTACTTGAGCTTCTTCAACAAGTTGTTTAAATAATTTATCTCTATTTCATAACAATGTAAGTGATTGCTAAATTGAACCAATATGACTGGTCTGATGTAATTCTTTTGGGTTTTTTCTTGAAATAGAAAGTATGATTCCCGTAATTTTTTTTTCTTAAATATATAATTTATTATGCAACAATTTTGAACTAAAATATAAATATAAATATAAATATATAATGCAATATCAATTGGGTCTAGCACGCGTGGTTGTGGGATGGAGTGTTATCCTCCACATCCAAGTATGTTGAACTCACTATGATCATATTGTTGTAATGGCTTTGAGCCCCCATTGTTGACGGCCTTGTGCCCGAGTTTTTTTTTTTTAATTAGTTTTCACTACAATTTTGCAATTTTATTTTTATTAAAATATTTATGTAAAAAGTAGATTTTTACACTCACACCCCCCCAAAAAAACTTCTATTTCTTTGAATTTTTTTTTACAATCCATAGGTGCTCAAGTGCAAATAAAAAAGTTTTACTGATAATTTTTCAGTACAGTTTCATAGAAAAAACTAAGATAGTTTCAAAAAACTCATCTTCACATGAGTACATAATAGTTCAAATAGTAACCATAAACCCCATATAATATCTTCATTCCATATGGAAATAACCTTGCCATCCGAGAATTCCTCCAGGATCAAATGAAACTCCAAGAGATCCAAAGCTTCTTTTGACAATCTGTTAGCTTCTGCTTTCAGTTACATGCTGAAAAGAAATATAAGAAAATGAGTCAACAATGCTCTTTAGCCTTTGTCCCATGACCTTTAGGTCTATATTATCAAGAAGCACAAACCTAGACATCCAATTGATAGATAATTTGGAGTCCCCAAAGACCCAAATCTCCAAAAATTGCCTATCTGTCGCACATTTTAATAGATAATTTAACAGAGTTATAAAATCAGCTTTGTTATCTGAGCCTTTTTTGATATTTGCTTTACTAGAGATGAAGCTGGAATTTGAGAGATGCAACTAAAACTCAATGCCACACCGAGAGTTGGACCCTTAACATGCACCGTTGAAAAAAACCCATGGAATGTTATGGTTAATATTGACAGGTCTAAGGGTTCTCGACTCCTTTACAATACTAGAGACAAGGTAAAAAGGAAGGAGTGTTAGAATCTTTTGTGAAGTTTTAAATGCAGAGAAGATGGAACCATTAAACAAACTTACATTGCATGTTATACATATTCCCCACATAACTAGAAAGGGAAGCGTTTGGAACAAATTTAATTAGCACCAGTTTGCCTCCCCGAGACATCTATCTATTACACCATAATTGGATCCTTTGCTTGAACCCAGCCACCAACCAACACCAGTCTTCATTACCATAACCATTTGGATTCAAATTGTATCCTAGATATTTAAATCCATCCCCAATATCATGAATATAAAACCTTAGCTGAGTGTCAAATAGAAGTCTATGATGACCCTAGGCATTAACTAGAAAGATTGATGATTTCTCCTTGTTGATATTCATACTCGTTGCCTCGTAAAACAATGCCAATGATTCTTTGAGAACTACAACATTGTGTTCTGCACATGGACAAAAATTAAAATATCATCTACAAATAACAAATGGGTAAGGTCTACCGATCACCCTAGGCGAACCCCATGAAACCCTTTGACTCGTTTTGCTTCATCTAATGCTCGACTGAGACCATCCACTACCAAAAGAAACAAATATGGTGACAAAGGACAACCTTGAAAAAGGCCACAACCTAGGAGAAATAAAGGTGATCTCACCCCATTAATGAGGAATGTGCAGGAGACAATAGTTACACATACCATTATCCATTTAATGATGGAAAAGTAAAATCCCACGTGCAAAAGCATGAGACGAAGTTAAAGCCATGATACCCTATCATAGGCTTTTGACAAGTCAATATTGCCCACCAAACAATGTCTTGTATGTTTATTAATAGAGTGAATCCCTTCTTGCGTAGATCCAATAACTTCATGCATCAAGCGCCCCTCCAAAAACCCAAATTGTTCAATTGTAATTGAAGAGGCCAAAATCAACTTAATTCGGGCTGCTAAGACTTTTTCAATGATCTTATATAGACAATTACAGAGGGATACATGTCAAAAATCGTCAAAGGAGATTGGGCAATCCTTCTTTGGGGTAAGATCTATAAAGGTGACATTTATACAACGAAGATTCTTTCCCAATTTTCTCACCTCTTCAATCACCTGTAGTAGATCGACTCCCGACATGTCAAAAAAGAAATTGAAGAACTCGATAGTCCATCCATCTGGTCCTAGACTTTTTTTTCTTTTTTTAAGAGTTAATAAGATTCCCTTCAATTATTCAATAAAAACTTATTTGTATAATTTGGCATTGGCCTTGTCAAGTAGAAGGTGAGGAAAGAAGGCCAGTTGTTTGAGAATGGAATCCATTTTATATTGACCCGACTCCTTGAATAAATCATTGAAATGATCAACACCCATAGCCGCCAAATTTTGAAATCCTCACATTGAATTACCTTGCGAAGCCTCTAGCTCCCATAATTAATTTTTGTTTCTCCTGTGATTTGAAAATTTATGAAAAAAAATTGTATTTTGATTTCCCACATCTATCCATATGGCATGATCTTTGAGATGACATGCTTTCTCATGTTCTAATAAAAATGTTGGAAGACGAGACTCAAGACTTCTACATTCTTCCATTGCCATAAGATCCCCCACTGTAGATTGTAAATAACCATATGTATTCTCCAACTTTTCCTCTATGGATTTTAAATCATAATCTACAGTCCTCTTCCTTTCTCTAGCCCATGCAACTACCAAACCCTTTATTCTCTTAAGATTTGAGACGAAACACTTACTGGGGGAAGAATTCTCTCCTCTTTGAAACTGGTGCCAATTAGTTTTGACTATGTTATGAAGCTCTTCTAGTAGTAGCTAGGAAGAATTGAACTTGAAGGGGGATCCCAGTCTCTCTCCCATATAGTCGAACTCCAAGAAAATAGGAAAATGATCAGAAAATTGAGTATTACTAACCCATGATTTGTACAGATCCATATACTCTACAATTTGATGATGGATTGTGAAACGATCCAACCATTTTGATATTGCTTCCTCCTCGATTCTATTATTGCACCATGTGGGGGACAAATTGGTGGGTTCAACATCCACCCATCCTTTCTTTTCAAAATGTTCCAAGAAAAACTGAGCCAAATTGTCTTCATGACCCTTTGACTCCCATACTTCAAATCTACTAACTGTAAGATTTAGGTCACCACCCATAATTAGAGAATCGAACTTCAGATATTGCAACCCAAAGATATAGACCCAGAAAGATGTATTTTTTACATACGTGCCATGCAAATTAAGGATCGATAAACTGCGATCTAACTCCATACTGTAAATATCTATCATAATGCTTGAAGAAATGGAAAATGAGTTTAATATTTTACAATTTGTATACCAACCAGTAATAAGACCTCCATAGAGCCACACAAAATCTATACCAACAAAATCACACACCAGAAAAAGTTTAACCAAATCAACAATTAGAATTTCTTTACCCCCCATAGTTTCTTGCAACATCAAAATATCCAGACGATCAAGCTCCACGATGCAACAAAGGGATATTTTTTTATCCCTCCCTCCAAGGCCCCTAAGGTTGATTGAGAAAATTTTCATGGAGGCCCGCTAAATGAGGATTTATCTGCTCTAAGAACACCTAAAATTAAATGTTTTCTTCCCCATGACACCTCCCTAGATGCTCATTCTTGGGCATGCTTTAGGTCGACTTTCAACCAGCTCTACTAGTCCCAAAATCCTTGCAAATATCAAACCCTAAGCCTCCCTACCCAACAGACACCCAATGAATATCCCTTGGCCATTACAAGTACGAGTCCCTACCTAAAGAAAGTGACAAAGAACTCGAATAGGATCAAAACGTTCGGACACCCTACTCCTTACATGAGGAACAGTCAGAATCCTTAACCTAATCTACAACATGCAAACCCTCAAAATGACCCCAGAAACCCGTTGAATCCTAGGTCAAAATTGCAAGAGGGTCAAGACCCAAACCTTCCTGCCTTTCTATGTAACAAGAATCACTAAAAGAAGGAGGAGGCAAAGAAGAATTTTTGAATAAATAGATACCTTCATTTTCAACCAAAGAGGAGATTTTGGCCCAAATATATTCAATTTCCTTTCATTGAGAAGCAGACAAGTCAAGGTCAATCCGGAGGGTGGGCGTTCCCACACTTTCCTCCACTAATTGAATTTTTTTTATTTTAAAATCAACTAGAACCTCACCAACTATAAATGACGAGTCCTTCCCCTTGACACTTACCACCGCTTCCACATGAGGAGGCCTAGCTTCTTCATGTAAAAGATTTGTAGGGGAAGGAACTAGAGAAGACTCACCTAATTTTTCCTCCACACCGCCCCTGAACTTATTCTCATTTAAATATGAGGATGCAGGGTATCCTTTTTAAAAATATAAGTCACAGTCGACCAATATGTGACCCATCTTGTGACATCAAGAGCATTGGAAGGGAATGTTAAGATAATTCATACTCTATGTGAAGGTATTCTCACCCCAAACCAAATCCAAAGACTCAAATAAACCCTACTTGAGGTCTAAAGCTACAAGTACTTGCATTACCGAGCAATGAATATTGGTCTTATAACTTTGATTTAAGGTTATAAATGAGCCCAATGTTTCCCCAATAGATTGCAACCTCTCGTTCAACCAGAACTCCAACGACATATTCGATAATTTTATCCACGTTAGAAGACTGGATAAAACCTCTTCCTTTCTATCAAATAGGGGATGCCAAAAATTAGCATAGAGAAAATGTTGATCGAAATACCACCTTTCAATAATAATCATCAACACATCCTCCTTGTTATTAAACACAAAACCCACCACCAATGTGATAGGTCATGCATGATAGACAGATAACCCGAATGGGCTCCCCAAAATATTTCCATCCAAATAGAGAGAGTTGATGGAAAATCATCGACCATAGAATATACCAACCAACATGTGACCCTCCAACCCCAAAATTTGTCTAACTTTGATATCCTTCCCCACTACCAAAGAAAATCCGCCACATTTGGATTTTACCACTCTCTTGCATTTTCTATGAGAAGAATGATCCTGGACAGAGTTACCACCTTCCCGATCGATGAGTAGAGATATTTTTTCCAAACCAACCTACATCTTGACACCCCCAAAACTTGGTGTTGCTACAGATGGCCCATGAACAAGAGGCGTGAGGGAAAAGGAACCATGTAAATCCTTGGACTCAACTTTTTCAGTTAAACCCTCATGCAAGAAATTGTCATGACGATCCGATTTTAATGTTTGAACTACCTCTAGACGATCAAGTCCCATTGACCTCGATCTCGAGATAAAGGATATCGAATCATAATATGGCTCATTACGTAGAATAAATTCACCTTCCACCTTGGCTGACGAAACCTCCTCTAAAACACCCAAAGTTCAACCTCGAAGAGGAAAAGGAAAAGAGAACATCGCTTTCTCTGACAAAGAATATTCCAAATAGTCCACGAGGGGGGAATAACTATCCATGGTTGGGCTTTCCTACTCACCCTAGCCGCCACATGACCACTTACGCCATTAGGTGCAAGACCCTCATATCTGCAATCATTTGGAAGTAACTCAAGTGGCGAAGAGGAAAACTTATTTCCTCCCCTGCTTAGATTCAAATCCAACTTAGTAACTTGTTTTCTCTTCATGAGGTGATTGTTTTTGAGATGTTGACCTAGCCTTGAGCCCTAAAGAATCTAGTTTACCTTGGGTACTATTATCTCACAATTTGTAGGTTGGGAAAAGCCCCATCCAATCCACAAGATTGCAATAATTGTGGGAGAGTCTACCCACTGTCACCTTAGATAAACCCTCCCCTCGGTTTAGTGAAGGATAGATCCAACACAAGGGGGGAATCCTGGGTGACCCTAGGGGGAAATGAGATGGAAAGTGGAGTAATGGAAGGTGATTCCCCTATTGGTCATGATAAGAAATGGAATATGTCTTGGATATGAGTCTTGATGATGGTAAATGGTTGCGAGAGACTTGATTACATGCACCAAATTATTACACATGCTCGAGACAAGGTAAACAATTGAGATACAAGCCCAAAAATGAAGTGGACAATCAAGAAAAGTTTGATGTCCTATATTTCAGTAGTAAACATGAATATATATCAGCAATAACAATAGTTGGTTACCGTATATTTAACAATCAAAATTGTCAAATAATTATTATACAATGAAGTACTAAAACAATAGATAACTTTCCAATACTTAAGCATAAACTTCGACGGTAAATTAGGGCTTCCAAATTAAGTTATCAACAAAGTGTTAGGGAATCCTTATGGCTATAGAAAACAATTGCTACAACGACAAGTTCCAACCATAAAAATAAACAAGTAAATCATCAAAAAGATAGCCAATAACCAGTAGAACAATAATCTAGGTTTAGAAGTCAATTTCCACGGTTGAAAAGTGAGTAAATGATGAAAGAAAGTGAATTTTTCTGCAGTCCTAATGGCTGTAGCATTAAATTTATTGAAACAATGAAATCCTTGGCTAAAATAGAACACCCTTAGGGCACAAGAAAGCTTACAACATGTAGAAAATAATCCAACTTGAACAATTTTAATATCTCGTAAATTCACGTATTCCAATGCACGAATATTGTGTCTCCGATGCAATTTAGACTAGTGCTTTATATATTGGGTTATGGAGTCTATTGTATAAGATCTAGGGTTTTCAACTTCTCTAGGGGTGTAAGCCCTTTTACTTCCTAAAGCATGCAAAACCTAGCAAGGTAAATCTAGGAGGGTGTAATCCCTTTTACTCCTCCTAGCAACCTTTGCAAAATAACTTATCCAAGATAATAGTGGTAGATCCTAGTGGAGGGTGTATATCCTTATACTCCTCGAAGAATTAAACAAGATCAACCTTGCAACCAAGAAATAAACAATACAAAGCATAAATTCCTTACCTAGTCCAAGCATTAACAAGATAAACTCTTCCTTACCAAGAATATTCCACCACATATGCATGAAGAAGCATAAAGAGAGATGGTGCACCACTTTAGCTCCACAAGACAAGTTTTAAGTATCCAAATAGCATAAAATAAAGAGACATGCAATTTTCCCAAGAGGGGTGAAAATTATAGCCAAGTATCTCTCACTTAAGAGAGAGTGAGTTATGATTTAAATGAAATGATTCTTATTTAGACTAATCCTCCTAAAAGTGTTTGTCCACTTAACTTTAGGGTAAAATACAAAGTAAGGGGTCAACAACCCTTAATTTTCCCCTTTACAATTTTAAATTTGATTTTGCACATAAGAAACCCTAAAAGAAGCATGATGTCACCCCTTTAGGGCAACATTTTGTCACCTTTAGCAAATCGTTGAGCTTGGAGATGAAACGTTGGGCCTCCAAAGGCCTCCCTCTCTTGCACTATGGTCTCCTCTATCAATCCAAGGCCTCTCTCCATAAAAAGGTGTCAAGTTTCAAGTCAACCACCACACCAAACCCTATCCCTAGGGTGACGTCAATATCTCTAAATGTGACGTTTTGACCTTTAAAGGACAAAAATTGGGTTTGTGGGGGCTAGGTGAGGTCATCCAATGCATCTCTCAAGCCTCCAAAGGTTGTTAGCATCATATGGTGTGTGGACCATTGTATCCGCCCTGTGGGATTCATGGCCCAAGAAAGCCCAAGTTAGGCTTGTTCCTCCAAAAATTTCCACCAAGCAAGGTCCTGTAAAGACAATGAATACGCCTTCCAAGGATCTCGAGAACATATAATGATAAGTAAATCAAATCAATAAAAGAATAATATAAGCATGTGCATAAAAAACCACATAATCAAATTAAACAAGTGTTGAAAGATCCTATGCAACTTGCCAAGTGTAGGTATGGGAGGGTTGACAAAGTGACCTATTAGGTGAATCATCCCCTAAGTCAAGGAGTGTTTCCCAGGTGGAACCTCCTCTAAGCCATGTATAGAATATGAAGTGGATGTGTGAAAGAATTTTGAGCATGGGGCTCATGATGTTCAAGGCATTGTAGTGTCTCATTTATGGGTGCCTTTGTAGAGGGTGTGTTGCACCTTCATTTTCATTAATGCATCATTTTTCCATGCCCATTTATTTCCTTTTGTTCTTTTAAGATGTTTCCATGTTGAATCCAAGGTGGGGCTTCTACCTAAGCATGAAAAACAATTCCCACCTTGACTCTACCCTCGTCACATCATGCTTCCCCTGGTTGAAGACAATGTGTGGGACTTCTACCTAAGCATGAAAAACATTGCCCACACATGCTCTAACATGGTTGGATTTTTTTCATTTGTTATTTTTCACGGGTTCCATCTATTTCTTGAGAGACATTTCTATTAATGTTTTATGCCATTATTATAGTTCTTTGCATTTCAATAGATAAGAG
>CBVK0100387850.1:0-11362 GCA_900067695.1 Picea abies | reverse complement strand
ACAACATAACCAATTCATAAAGGAATCAACACATTAATGAGTTTATCTTAACAGGTGAAAGGAAATTCAAATCACAAAAATATAAAAGAATTGATAAGATTACATATGAGACAGTATCTCCTGTCGACTGGGCCCGTGGTCTTCATAAGATACTGCTACGAAAAATGCAGTACGCAGAAATGATCAAAACGCTTGAAGCTTTCATTAATTCCATAACTGAATAAATCATTTACAATGGGATTTCTTGTACAGAGTGTCAACAATTAAGAGATATGAATGCTTGGGTCTCTCTCTGTCATTGACTATCCTTTATATATTACAATGAGATAAGTAAATTAATCTATCCTGAGGATCGAGAGATCCTCAAGATTGCTTTTACTATTTATGAAGATTGCAAGATAAAAAGTCAATCTTCCTTTGAACCATTGTGTGCTTTATTTCTTCGATCTTCAATGGCTTGGGCATCTTCATGATCTTCTTAATTATCTTTAGTTAACAACAATTGTCCATTTTTTCATAAAATCAAAACAATTCAAACCAAAGTTCAAAAAATATCTAATATCATTCAACAATATTTCCTAAGATATTTTTAACCATTTCCTTCCCTAATTACTTCAAATTAATATAAAAGTGAACAAAGAATATATCACAAACCAGAGTAACAAGGAGAATATTTATACCTTTTTCTCAACTGAACATACCCCCCATCTTACCTTTTTGCATGTCCTCATGCAACAAGAGAGTTTATATGCAAAGAAATGATATTGAAAGGTGGAGAGGTCTCTTCTCTAGGCCTCTAGAACCCATGCTTACCTTTAAGCTGTTCAAAAGAAACATCTTCCCTTTTCTTACAAATTTCATAAACAATCTGATAACCCTCTGGAGGATACCAAAGAATGGGAGGATTGTACCTGCATCCAATCTAGGAATGCCCTTCTTCCATGATCATTTTGGCATACCCCTCTAACCTGAGAGAATCTGCTTGAACATTTCTGAAACCAAATGGTTCTTTGTTCTTGACTTCATTTGAAGATACATTCCATCTTAATTTGGTAGCAAAAAGGGCTTCTTCTTTAATATCTCCAAAATATTGTAGCCCTGAATGTACAACATGTATATGTATGGGGGCTAAATATTCCACAACCTTCTCCCTCTTCATGAATTATCTATGTTTCATAATGGTATCAAAGGGTTTAAGAGGTTCCCCTCTGATCCATAGGTCTAGTCCATTCTCCCTTTTCATGAAGACCTTACATGCTTTAGCCCACCTTATTTTATTTTTGGAAAAAAATAAGAAGGCCTGAAAATGGATATCCACAATGAATGGATTGGGATTATCTTCTCTGTTTTCCTCTAGGATGAAATTGTGCAGATATAGTTCAGACAAAAAGAACTGTACTCCATCCTCTTGTTCTTTAAAACATGAAACAAAATTAGAAACAGTGGTAAACTTAGAAGGTGTGCCTTCCCTAATAGATTTCACTTTCAATAATAGATAATGTTCTAATAAAAATAGGGAATAATTAGTAGCAGGGGACTTGCAAGCTAATATATCATAATAAATAGAGAAAATTTCTTAGATTTTATCGAAATCTCCATCAAGTTGGCCCTGTACCTTATTCACCTTTTCTTTAGCTCTGTTGAGCTCAACAAAGGTCTCATTCTCAGTTGCTGACATGGCTCAGAGTTGTCTAATAACTTTTTGATGTTCTGTCACTGTCACCATTTCACTTTTTCATTGAGTTAGGGTTTGTTGGGATTGTTCCAGTTCTACTTCCAACCTTCTAATAATGGCATCCCATTCAAGAGAATGAAATACTTCTTCAGTCTGAACAATTGTTTCTATTGTTGCTGGAGCTTCTGTCTGAGTTTCTATTTCAACTTATTCCAAAGGAGCATGAAATTATGTTTGTGTTTCAACAGAATTAGCATGAACTTCCCTTCTGGGAAGTGTATTTATTACCCGTACCCTATCCCTCTTATATTTCTTCTTCTTATGGGCTTTGTCAGCCTGTTCCAGCTACTTCTTAAGTTGTCTAATTTTTTCTTTCAATCTGCCAACTTTGTTTTTCAATACTTTTATTTTCTTGACACTCTTCCTCAATGTCTTGTTTTCATGTTCCAATTTTTTAATTTTCTAATTTCCTTTTTCTACTGTCTCCTTATGTCTAAGGGGAATTTCAAGGTCTTCCCCACCTTGATAAATTGGTAATTGATTCCTTGTATATTCTGGGTGCTCTGGTTTCTCTAAAGGATTGTTCTCATCAAACTGAGGTTCTGGTTGTTCTTCTTCCTTAGGAGATGGCATCTGTATATTAGGAATATCAAAGACAGGGTTTGAATGAGAAGAAGTTGGAGCTTGGGGCTCTCCTAACCTATCTGTATCTTCAATAAGTTATATCCCTAAATTTACCAATACTTGGGCCATCTCTTCTTCATAAATTCTAAATAAATCATCTTGTTGTTCCATAGGGATTTCATGTGATGGTTGTTCTGTTTGTACAATTTCTTGAGTGCTTTCAGGTTGTGCTATCTCTTTACCCTTTCTTCTTTTTACAGTGGAGGTTTCAAGAACAAAAAATGTTCTCTGTCTCTTGTTCTTTGATGTTCGTGCCTGCTTGCTCTGAGTTTCTATCAACTGAATAAGGTATGTTTCCATTTCAGGTTGGGGTCTTGGGATTTCAATTTGGGCATTATCTCCCTCTGTCTGGGCTGCCTCAATTCCTTGTGGAGGAATTTCATGGTGGACTTTAGGTTTCTCAATTTGTAGGGACCTATCGGGCTCAATTAATTCCCCCCAAGTTATTTGTGTATGGTTTAAGGAATTTTTTACTATCAATTTTACTAACCTGTGATCACTAATTACAGTGGTAGGGTCTTTGTATTTTTGGGTTCTTCCAACGACTTCATGCAACATTGTATTAAAAAAGAATGGTAAATTTATCACTAACCGTTGTTTTAATACTACCAACAACTTGAGGTGGCGAGGTCTCACCACGTCATATCACCCATCGCATGTGATATATATCTTTACCACACCTACTAGCTCCCTCTGGGGTTTGCTAAGAGAAGAGGGGTTAAGTCCTTTTCCTTTTTTGTTGAATTCTTCCCCTGGTTCTGCGAAGGACTCCACTGCTTCCTTGAGTGTTCTGTATTTCCCGGTCCACTATGATCTTTCATTTGGGAGGCTTGTTACCTTAGCTATAATGGAATCAGTAACTGGTATCTGTATGCCTCGAATTACTGAGACCCCCCCCCCTGTAAGTTTTGGAAGAATGCTAGCGTGACATTTATATTGAATCCCTACAGTATGTTAAATTATTACGTCCACCCTAGACGATGTAGAATTTCCCTTGCTTGGTTAGTTACTTGCAGCAATGTAGGCTCGCAATGAGTGCTTTGGCCACCCATGTATTCTATAAACAAGTCAGCACAACTATCATTGCCAACTGCAAACTTCGTTAGACCAGCCTATGAGAAAAAATTACTAGAAATGGTAAAAATTACAGAACAACAATGGTATATAGAAATAAGAATTTTCCCATTATCTGTAATCATTATGTTCTATTGATAATCGTCCAGAATATCCACCCCCTGATAAATTAAAAGGTCCACCTCGACCATCGGTATGTGTGAACGTAATGATGGTGGTCAGTCAAGTGAGGGATAATTATTACGCTGTCACCGCTAGGAGAATGACTGTTAATAACTTTCAAAGAATTTTAATGTTAATCGTGAATGATAATCACACCTTTTGTGGAAAGTACGAGTTCAAATACCAATGTTCAAATATGGTAAGGAATAATATTATGAGTAGTATTAATTTGTTCATGTTTTATAAATATGCTACATTTCATAACTTTTTTACTTTCCCTTGTGTTGAATATAGTTGGAATGATAGCCTCTTTTTTAAGAAAGGAATTCTATGAACACAATAAAAACTTAGCGTATTAAAATAAACTTCAATACCACAGGCAGGGCCACTGCTGCCAACAGGCATCCATAGCCTTGATAGGGTTGTATTTTAACCCATAGATGAGCCAGTGTCAATAAATAGTTTGAATAGTATTCTCCCCAAAAAAGGCCATTATCCTGGTTTGGTGGCCAGATAACAATAATGCCACTCACTAGATCGTAACAAAGTGAACAAGCCATCTCGTGATGAGACCTCTTGTCCTTTGATGCTAAATGCCAAAGGACATTGCCCTGGTGAGGTATCCATAGTGGGAATGTCACTTATGTTAATATCTTATGATCGTGGTAGGTTGGCTCATGATGAGACCCCTATCCTTTTTGGGAGAAGGTTATTTTCTTTATTTATATTTGTTTTATTTTATTATTATTTCTCTCTCTCTTTGTTTTTTTTTAGGCTTTATTAAGGGATGCTCATCTACTCCTTAAGAGTGTGGGATGGCGTAATAAATGTAATAATTACAAGTAAAAATGTGCCTTAGAATCCTTGTTATGATGTGAATAAAAATCATCATTCAAGTATATATATATATATATAGGGGAAAGAAACAAATTATGGTGGTTAAGGGTTATGAACAATATTAAGATAATTCGAAAAAATCAATCCATGAACAATTTGATAAGGTATGTTAGATATTCCTCAAAAATAAAATGACAAATCATTGCCATGATGATTAGAAGTGATGTTGTTGAAATTTAGTTAGTGAAGTTCATACCCAAAGGAGTGGCTAAACGTATCAGAAGCACTTGTTGTTGGTGGAAACAAAAATCATTACTTTCAAAGGAAAGGAACAACAATAGGAACAACCACAAAAAGGAACAACAATTGTTTCTTTTGAATGAACAATGCTACCTGGAAAAAATGAACAACAATCACGACAAAGGGAATGATAGTTGTTACATTCGAACGAATGATACTACCTATAAAGGGAACAACAATCGCAACAAAGGGAATGCAAGTTGTTACATTCGAATGAACGAATCTACCCGCAAAGGGAACAAAAACCACAACAAAGGGAACAACAGTTGTTACATTCAAATGAATGACACTACCCATAGAGGGAACAACAATCACAACTAAGGGAATGACAGTTGTTACGTTCGAATGAATGAAACTACATCCAAAGGGAACAACAATCACAACAAAGGGAACAACAACTGTTAAGTTTGAATGAACGACACTACCTGCAAAGGAAAAACACTACCCACAAAGGGAACAACACTCAGAACAAAGGGAACTACAGTTGTTACGTTCGAATGAATGGAAATGATGATGTTCAAATTTAGCCATCTAATTAAGTAATTGGATACCTTCCGCATAATTTTTCAGCGAATCTAGGATCGATTAGTCATTTAAATAAATTCATTTGATTTTTACGAGTAGGTTTATTCAATGATTGAAGTATATTGGATGGTTTACGGTGTCATGCATTCATTTTCTATTTACTACAACCGCACATTCTTTTAGGGCAGTCGCCCAACTTTTTTCTGTGGAACGTGACATATTCATCTCCTATGTAAAACAAGGTTTATATTCGATGGATTTTTTAAAGTGAGACAAGAGAAATTTGAATTTTTGAATAAGTAACAAAAAAGAGTGCTAATTATATTTCATTCCAGTCATATTTTCTAGTTTTTGTTCTCCAAATCTCTTTATAGTGACTTTCCTAGAAAGTAAAAACCTAAAAACTCAATCAAATATTTAAAGAAAACTATATACAATATGTATAGTGCTAGAAAGACAAAAATTTGATGCAGGTGAAGCTACTGGGTTGCCTTCCTAGCTAGCTAAGATATGAACAGTAGGATCATTACTTACTTCTTGGAAAAATGATTCTTTTGAAAGCGGTTGGTGGTAGAGTCGTAGCCAATGTCCATTTATCAAAAAAGGAGAACCAGACTTGTCGATGGTGGCTAAAGTGATAGTTCCATTATCATGGACTTCTTTGATTTCATATGGTCCCAACCAGCTTGTCTTCAATTTCCCAGGAAAATCTTGAAATATGGAATCATACAGAAGTGCCCAATCACCTTTCTGGAAGGATTTTTGCTTGATATGCTTATCGTGCCAGCTAGCTCTTTGTGTTGAATAACAATTGTGTGCTAAAGAGAGAACAAGCATGCTTCATCTAACTCATTGAGATGTTGTAAGCACTGTGTTTGTGCTTCCGTAAGATCCAGTCCAATTTCCTGGGCCATTCTTAGGGTCTTGATCTCAAATTCAATTGGAAATATAGCTTCTTTTCCAAAAACTAGGTGATAAGGAGACTAACTAGTAATGTTACGCCATGTTGTGTGATAGGCCCATAAGGAATTTGGAAGCTCAGCTTCCCAATTTTGACAGTTTGTTGAAACTATTTTTTTGAAGATATCCTCCAAGACTTTATTGGTACTTTCCACTTGTATGTTTTCTTGTGGGTGGTATGGGGAGGTAACCATGTGTTTAATGTGATAATTGCACAGAGTGGATGATATTATATGTGTTGTAAATTGAGACCCTCCATTTGTTATTACTTTCCTGGGTAACCCATAGCATACAAATAGTTCAAAGAGAAATTTAATGACTGTTTCCTTTGTTTCATTTGGAAAGGCCACCGCTTCTGCCCATTTGGTCATATAGTCTGTTGCAACTAGTATATAATCTTTTTGGTTTGATTTTGGGTTGAAGGGGCCAACAAAATCTAGTGCCCATATCTCGAAAGGTTCCATCAACACTTGTGGTTGTAGGGGCATTTCATCAGCTTTGCCTGGTCAGCCCATCCTCTAACAGTTGTCACAGGTCTGGACATATTTCTTTGCATCTTTAAGTATTGAGGGCCAATAATAGTCCAACTATAAAACCTTATGCCCAGTTCTGTGGTCTGCAAAATTTCCGTCGCAGGGCTCATCATGACACGCCTTAAAGACATCGTGAATTTCATCATCTATGATACATATTTGGATATGAATATCAAACCCTATGTGTAAAATATATCCACCAATCCAGGTGAATCATGCACTGCGTTGAACAATTAATTTGTGTTCTCTTGATGACAGGTGTGTTGGAAATTTCCCAAATTCCAGATAATTCTCCACATCAGTGTACCAATGCATCTTAATAGTGACAGAGAACAAGTGTTTGTCTAGAAATTGGTATTCAAGTGTCAAAGGGTTATTTGTGTTAGGTACACGAGACAAGAAATATGCAACAATATTCTCTCTTCTCGGTCAATCCTTAATGGTGATGTTGAATTCCTGCAACAAAAACAACCACCAAGTAACCCTTCCATTTGTAATTGGGGTTTTGGCTAAATATCTAATAACAGAGTGATCAATATACACAATTAATGGATATCTTGTTATATAGTGGAAAAATTTATTAATAGCATGTATAACGGCTAAAAATTATTTTTCTGTTATTGTGTAATTTAATTCGGCAGGAGTAAGATTTTTGCTAATAAAATAAATAGCATAAGGTTTCTTTTCTTCTTTGTTTCCAAGGACAATGCCCATGGTGATATCCGATGCATCTGAAGAGATGTGAAATGGTAATTTCTAGTTTGTTCCTCTCAACACCGGTGTTGTTGAAACCAACCTTTTGATCTCTACAAATGCAATATCACACTTATCGGACCACTGAAATTCCACATTACTAGTTAAATCATGTAAAGGTGCAACTATTCCTAAAAATGTTTCTATGAATCTACGATAATATATTGCACATCCAAGGAAACTATGTACCTCGGTTTGTGTACGATGTGTAAGCAAATTAAGGATTACCTTTATTTTTGTTGGATCTACCTTGATTCCATCTGCAGAAACATAGTGTCCTAGTACCACACCTTCAGTCATCATCATATGACATTTCTCATGACTCAAACATAGCCTGGTAGCAATACATCATTCCAGTACCTTCTCTAGATTGCTTAAATCTTGATCGAAGTCAGTGCCATAAGGGGTAAAATCACCATGTAAACTTCAATTCCTTCATTAATTAAATCAGAAAATATGCTTAAAATAACTCTCTGGAATGTAGCTAGAGCATTACATAATCCAAAGGGAAATACTCAATATGCGAAGGTACCCCAAGGACATGTAAATGTAGTTTTATCCTGGTCTTTTGGAGAAATCTAAATTTGATTATAACTGCTAAAGCCATCTAGGAAGGAGAAAATTGCATCCCTGCTAAAGTATCAAGAACCTGATCAATAAAAGATAGGGGAAAATGGTCCTTCTGGGTATCTTTATTGAGTTCTCTGTAGTCTACATAGATTCACCACTTCCCATTCTTTTTAGAGACAATTACTAGTGGAGGGACCCACTAGCTGTTTGAAATAGGATATATGAAATCTACATCCAACAGTTTTTGTAATTCTTCTTTAATAGTGTCCCTGAGATGAGGGTTTAGTCTTCGCTGGGGCTGTCGGATGGGTCAGACATATTTTTCAATATAGATATGATGTGTACATAGTTGGGGATCAATTCCCTTCATGTCAGGATACTCCCAAGCAAAATACTGTTGATATTTAGAAAGGATCTGAATCAATTTTTGTTGTTGTTGCTCATTCAAATTGGCATTAATATTTAGAAATCTTCCTAGTGTGATTTCAACTATAATGTTGTTGTGGACATCAGTAGTGGAAATTTGTTGCTCCATCAATTCTTCCAAAGGATATCCGTGTGCTTCATTATCTAAAACATATTTTATCAATTGACATGTTGGTTTGCTTATAACAGCTGGGTTGTTAATGAAGTTGTTACTCACATCATCTTCTAGTTGATTTTTGAGCCTAAGAGCTTATTCTAATGTGATAGGAAATTGTAGGTTTTCTTCTGGATATCTAGGTGTTTGCAACTTTTGATGTATGACAGGCAGAATTGGTTTAGCTGAAGGATACAAGTCAAGGTTTTTTATAGCACTTCGTTTAGCAATTGTCATGTTTCCTGCGCGACATCCTATGTATGCGTCTGTTGTTTCTAGCCACGATCGTCCCAATATTAACGGGTGTCCATCGAGTCTACTTCTTGGGCTGATAACTAAGAAATCAGTTGGGTATTTCCAAGAGTTGACCGAGATTGCTACGTCTTGTAATGTGTCGGTTGGTTTAACCATGAATCTATCAGCCAGTTCTAACATAGTTGAAGTAGGTTAGAAGGAGGTGATACCTAGCACATTACAAGTCTCGGTAGTTAGAATATTGATGGCTGCCCCCAAATCCACTAGTGTATTTGAAAAAAAACAACCCTGTATCTGAACCGTTACCATGGGATTCCCCAGGTCTGTGTACTTGACTGGCTCATGCTTGCTTAGAATAAGATCGGAGAAAGTTCCTACCACATGGACAATTGATAGATTCTTAGTTTTCCTTCTAGGATTCTTCCCACATAATTCTTTAATTGTTTTTGCATAAATCAGAATATCTTGTAAATCTTGTAGGAGTGGAATTTTAACACATAGATTCTTTAGCTCCTCGACGATATAAAAGTTAGGATAAATAGTTGGTTTTTCTATCATTACCCTTTAGGGAAATGGGGGAGGAGAAATTATGTCTTTATCGGGATTTTGTTGTTCGACTGCGTTTTCCCCCTATTTGTTTCTTCTGTTATGACCACAGTCAATGTGTTAGGGTCCTAACCCACGGAGATTATTGTAACAGAGCACTGCTCAATTGGAGGTTGCCCCCTTGAAGAGGCCTGTGAACATTGCTTTCTGAATCAAAGTGTTATTTCTTTTGTTGTTCTTATATCATTTCTGTGTTATTGTGGAGATTATGTTGGTTATATTACTATTATTCAGCCATTTCTAGCATTTTATTTTTGTTTTGCATATTTATTATATCTAGTATCTTGCAAGTGGTATTAGAGAACTTTCCTTGGAAGAAATTGTGGGAATTTTTTTTCAGGGTAGAGACATATTTTGGCGTCTTTAAGCCACATAGATCTGTCGTTACGCACATAAACCTGTGGTTGAGGGATTCATACATGTAGGAAATACAAGTGGTTCTTAAGTTCACATCTGTTGCCCACCCTCATAACTCATGTTGGTACCCCTTCAAGTGGTAGCACATCAGACAACACCTGTGTCCAGATCGACCTAAATTTCCTGAAGCCCTCTTTAAATAAACCTATTGATCACTGGACTGCTATAGTTCCACTGAGAACAACACTCAAGAAGATACTCTCTAGTACCTAGGTAGTCAGGTAGTACAGATAAGGGTACGGTCTATCCTCCTTAGTTAGTGCCCTGAGATATTGGGTCAAGTACTATTATTGGACCCCGCACGTATATCAGAGAGCTATAGCACAAGACAAATCCTTATCTGTAGAACCCTTGAATACCTAACCCTTGGGGGATAGAAACATAAACAAATTAAAACAGACCAGATCTATTCTTGTGCAACTGTGTTCAGGTTTCCAAGTACATACACATTTCTTTCTAGTTAAGCATTTGGGGATTTCATCACTGTAGTATTCTTTAGATCGGAGTATAACTCCGTAGGAGTAAAAAAAAAAAATGAACTCACCATTATTTGAGACCTATTCAATTGGATTCATCTCTTCACCCTTATCCCATTCATCCATATCATTTTTTGGCAAAATTTTTTACCCCGCCCACCCCTTTTCTGTTCACCCATCCTCATGGCCCATACCCATAGCCAAGATCTGGAAACTTGCTTCAACACCTTGCAATCTGATTTCCTCGAGACCCAAAAAGAAGTGAAACAACTCAGTGCTACTATTGCCTCCATCGATTCATCAATCAATACAACCATAAATACAACCATGCAGTCCTCAATGGAGGAAGTCAAACAAGAACTGACCACCCATCTTGAATCTATCTTTGCATCACTCTGCACCAAACTGAAGATCCCTACAGATGACCTTTTCTCTGAAGCACCTCCAAATACCAAAGGTGAACATTCCTCCTATTCCCATACCTTTCAGTCCCATCACGTTCAATGTGACCTACGTCTTCCACAGGTGGATGTGACCAAATTTGATGGCTCGGACCCCACTAGTTGTGTAACCCAAATGGAACATTATTTCTCTTTATATGGCATCGCAGATGACTTGGCCAAACTCCAGTATGGTTTTCTCCATCTAGATCAAGAACGTTGGCAATGGTTGCAATGGAGAAAAACTTCCCGTCAAGGGTATATTGCTTGGACCAAATTTGTGACTGATCTTTATGAATGATTTGACACAGACACCAACCATTTGGGCTGTTTGACAAAGTTGAAACAATCTGGAATAGTGAGACGAACAAAGTTCGCTCACACAAGATTAATCCCAAAATACTTGGAATATAGTAACTAAATCCATATGGACAAATATATATGTAATAAGAATGAATAATAAGATAGATGATATGAGATATAATGAGATGATTACAATTGAGAAATGAGGGCCT
>CBVK0100387844.1:0-18580 GCA_900067695.1 Picea abies | reverse complement strand
TTTTAACACTATTTAGTTTATTTTCTTCTTTATTTTAGGACCTTAGATTGGCTAACGGAGCCATTAAGCCCGTCAGAACGGGTTACACCAAATGGCTTGGATTATTTAGACAACCTTGGACCGGACCTGTTCTTACAGTTGACGGCCTATCAAATTTTCTCGTCAACACCTTCCCTGCATAATGTCCTCCATCTATTCATTCATGTGCTTCTAATAAAATGATAGGCCTTTCATGCTCCATAAAACATCTCCTCAAAATTTTGCCTACTCCAAGTTTGTACAAGTGACATGTAATCAATTTATAGTCTACATCTCTAACTAGCAAGTTCTTCTTTTGTGCGGTATTAAATTCTCTTGGGGAATATCTTGTACTCAAAAATTCAATAATGTCAGCAAAATACTCATCAATTATGTGTACTGAAAATAATTGTGCATCATGAAAGTTATCCTCCAAATTACTGGGTTCTTCTCCATTAGTTATCCTAGACAAATGATATGGCCCTACATTCAATCTTCTGGGTTTTACCACAACTTCAAAGTCAAATTCTTGAAATAACAACAACCATCTGCATATTCTTCCCCCCAACATTGGCTTATTGAGTAAATATCTAAGAGAAGAATGATCTGTAAAGATCTTGAATTGTTTTCCTAACAAGTAATGTCTAAATTTTTGCAATGCAAACACCATAGCTAATCCTTCTCGTTCTTTCATATTGTAGTTTTTCTCTGAATATGATAATTTTTTTCTTGCAAATGCAATTGGGTGATATATATAACCTTCTCTTGGTTGTGTCAATACTGCACCAAGTGCTATTGCAGATGCATCCACATGCACATGAAATTCCTTTGACCAATCAGGAAACACCAAAATTGGCACAGTCACCATCTTCTCCTTCATAATATCCAAACTCTGTTGGCACTCATCATTCCATTGACATTTAATGTCCATCTTCCATAATTTATCCATTGGTGCAATAATATGTGCATATCCCCTTATAAACTTCTTGTAATATCTTGTATGACCAAGTGTACTCTTCAACTAGCGCACTAACTTCGATGGTGGTAAATTAACTATGACAGCAATTTTCATAGGATCAACCAGTACACCCTATTTGCACACCACATGTCCTAAAACAATACCAAAAGGTGCATTGAAAATGCATTTCTTAATATTCAATGAAATATGACATTGTTTGCATCTGTCTAACATAAATACTCACAATTCCACATGATCCTTTAATAAACTAAACATTGTCCAATCATCTAAATAAACTTCCAAAAACTTATGAATAAATTCCTTAATGGAAGCCACTACTACCCTTGAAAAAATTGCAGGCGAATTCTTCAATCCAAATGGAATTCTTGTATACTGAAATGATCCCCATTCTGTAGAAAATATTGTCTTATGTCTATCTTCTGGTTCTATCTTGATCTGATGATATCTTGAAAGCCCATCTATAAATGAATAAGCTTCTTTCCCTCCTACATTCTCAAAAACCTCATCTATGAATGGGATCATGTAAGAAAGCATAATTCAATTTTATCAAATCTACCCAGATCCTAATTCCCCCTTGCTTCTTTTCCTGCACTACCATAGGGCTAATCCATTATGATTCTTCCACAGGTTCTATGACACCAGCCTCTAACATCTTGTCAATTTCTGCCCACACTTTTTTCTTGTACATTATATTTAACCTGTAAGTTCTTTGTCTTATAGGTTTGGCTTCGAGCTTCAAATGGATATTCATCTCTCCTATTTCTCCTACTAATCCTTTCATCTCTAAGAACGTCACTATAAATAAGTCATTGCACTCACGCAGTAACTCGGTGATTCTCTCCACTGTTTGATTATCCCAATAATCTCCAATACTTGTCATCTTTGGGTTTTCTCCAATTCCAATATTTACCTTCTTTATCTTCAATGGTTCATCGTAATCTTTTGAATATAGCTTTGGACCTTCTACTTCCCTCTCACCTTCAAATTTTTGGATCTAGATATTGTGCAGGTTTTCTTCTGTTGGATCTTCTTCTTTTGCAACATGATAATAGTGTAGTAATTGTCTGACTTTTTGTTTATTCTGATTATGATATGTTGGGACTGTATTAAATTTTGGTTCTTCAAATATCCTGTCTCTTACCACCTTCAATGTTGTATCTATTTCTGGGCTCTCATCCTCAAATTCAAATGTACTCACAAAATTATGTTGTATCTCTTCTCAGTTTGTAGTTTCGCTATGTTGTTCCCATTTTGTGTACCAGTTCTTTGGAATTCCATCTAATGTGTAAATGAAATGGTGTGGCCACTCCTCTGGTGGTATTAATATCCACTGAACCATGCACCTATCTACATGTTCTTTGGGTTGTCCAAATTCATCATATTTCTCCAAAACTATGTTCTTCTGCTCTGCGTTGAATCTAATGTGTAGTAACCTTTTTCACTAAAACCAATTATTAATATTCTCCTTATGTGTACCCCACCAGCGGGAAGGTGTAGCTTTCAAAGAAATATCTAATACTAGTAATATTTTATTTTCTACTACTTCTAATTCAAACTTCATTATAAATTCTTCTAAGTCATTCAGACCATAAAAAGTAGGAGGTTCTCTTACCTCTGAACCAATCCATCTTAACGTGCACGTCATTCTGGCACATCTTCTGGTGGATAATTCATGTAATTGTTGTTTCTAGTTCTCCAGTCACATGTCAGAGTATGAGGCACAAGAACTAATACTCCTCCAACTCAGCATTCCATTTGCAGTTGGGTTGATGTAATCCTTTTCACGCATGGTAGTTCTATACAACTGATTGACATCTTCTGTAATAAAATTTTCGGTTGCAGGTTCCACATACCTTCCTCCTTCTAAGGGATCCAATTTCACAATAAATTTTTACTCCCCTGATTCAAATATCATCTTCCTGGTATTCAATTTCATAATAGTTTGGTTATCAAATTCCCAATCCATCCCCAGCAATGCTAGATATGATATAGTGTTATCTACTATGTCAATGACTTCAAAGTTTTCCATGGTGCAAACACCATATAGATCTACTGGTATCCCCTTAAATATACCAATTGGAACCACTCTATGTTGATTTTCTAACTTCAATTGAATAGGTGAATATCCCAATTTAGGTTCCCCCATAGCTTCCCATGTCTTTTTTGGCAGAACATTGACTTCAGACCCTGAGTCTAGTATGATAGCTCCCATATAGAAATATCCAATGTTTGTATTCAACTTGAATTCCTTGTTTTTCTACTCTTCTTATGGACCAGATTTACTATCTTTACCCCTTCTTCCCCAGAATTACACTTTTCTAATAGACTTTGTAATACCTGTAAAGAATTTTTATCATTTACCAATTTTACACAAGACTCCAAAAAGTTTCTTAAGTTACTTACTTTCTCTGAAGGCTACTCTTTATTGGTTTGATCAAATAAGGGAGGCATGTCATACACTGATATCTCATCTATTGGCTTTGTTCCTGAAGTAGATGCAATATCCTCCTTCAAAACCTCTTTTCTAGCCTCTGTGAATGTCTATTTCTCTTTGCACGCATCAAGCTTTTGTTCAGGTTCTACACTCTTTCTTACCCACAGGTGTATATCTTGGTTCTTCTTTGCTACATCATCTCTTGTCTTAGTTCCATCTCTAGTAACTATATTTATTGTATTTCCATCCTCTTATATGTTTTATATGGCAATCCATTGCACATTCTAGTTATTTTGGTTTCTCTTGTCATGTATCTTTGTCAACAGTGTCGAAAAATATTTTGTCTCATGGCCTATTTCACGATAATACATACATGTCGTAGGTGGTTGTGGACAATCTCTGGCATAGTGTCTAGGTTTCTAAT
This sequence comes from Picea abies, assembly GCA_900067695.1. Classification (NCBI taxonomy): domain Eukaryota; kingdom Viridiplantae; phylum Streptophyta; class Pinopsida; order Pinales; family Pinaceae; genus Picea; species Picea abies. The sequence continues at coordinate 14,725 of CBVK0100387844.1, read as the reverse complement.
AGTTGTGACAAACTACAAGTCTTCAACCTCCTCCAAATCCTCTTCCTCCACAAACCACCTCCTCTACAGCCTCATGTGTTACCATGATTACCTTTGCGTGGTGTATTATAATGAGGTCCCTGATTATACTACAGTTGTGTATTATTGTACTGCAGTGGTGATGTGCACTGTTGTGCATTGTTATACTGTGGTGGTGCTCCAAATTGTTGTTCATTATTAAACTGTGGTTGTGCTTGAAATTGTTGCATGGTATTATACTGTGGTTGTTGCACAAGTTGTGATCTCATTAATTATTCTTGCACATTATAAGCTTTTGATGTCCTCTCATTCATTATCTACAATTTTCTATAGTCCTTATCTTCATTTCCAACTGACTTGAAAAAATTACAAGTGTAGTCTTTGGTACTATCTGATATGTCTGCATCATGGGACAATGATGAGTATCATGACCATGTGTCATGCATATCTCATACCATGATCCTCCTGAAGATAAATTATTTGGCATACCTACTCCTATATATTGCGCAACTAATGGACACTCATTCTTATGATGACCTTATCTCTTGCATAGTGTACACTAGATATCTTCTCTTTTCTCCTTACCTTTAGTTTGATTTAACTAAAATATAAGGCTCTTCATATCTGCTCTCAGTTCTTCGACAACTGGATCCGTATGTTTATACTGATTTTCTTCTAACTGCAAAGTTGCCTGTAGAGCTTCATCTTGACTCTAGAGTTTCTGCTGCCTCAAAGGATACTTCAAGTGTGGTAATAAAGAGTTGAAAAATAAATGTATATGTTGCATATCAGTAATAGGGAACTTCAACTTAACTTTTAACCTTCTGAATTTCTGGTCCACCTCCCAAACCGACTCTCCTAGTTTTTGTTTAATATCTATCATCTCATTCATGAACTGATCCTCTGAACTTGGTTTCTGAAATTCATTTATTAATTGCCTCTTCACCTCTGTGATGGTTGTAGGAGATCCTTTTGAGTTATTTACTGCAAGACCCATATATCAATCCAATGCACGGTCTCTCAATGTGAATTCCAACTGTGAAACCTTTGTATCGTCATCTGTAATCTTCTTGGCTGCCCAAATATTTTCACAAATGAAAAGATTCTTCTTTGGTTCATCTGAACATTCTCCTCTGAACTCTGGTAACCTAATAGTTGTATCTACTCCTTCCATTGTGAAGTTTGTTGTACTACCACCTCCGCGCGGTGTAGATATTTGACTACTACTTGTTGAACTTATGATTTTGCTTGAGTTTCCACTGGACCCTTGTCCTTTAAAAATCCTTCTACCACTAATCACTTGATGGTTAATTGGTTTTTCTGATTCATATGTCTTAGTCACACATGGGGTTATGGGTTCCACACTAATTCATATCTAGAATGGAGAGACTTCTTCTGCGTTGGACCCCTAACCTCTATTTTTCCTCTCATATGTGGTGCACAATATTTCCTCAATCTTCCTTGTCGCACGAATATCCTCTACCTCTTCCTCATCACTTTCCAATCCCTCTTTCTCAATTATTTCCCTCTTTTTACTGTTGATCTTACACTGGTGGGGTCGCCCATTGCGCGTCACTCCTGATTTCCTTATTATTTCCCTAGTTTTTTCCTCATCCATCATTATGGGGTCCATTGATTCCTTCTTCTAGCCTTTTTATAGAGCCCTCTCCATATCTCATATCTTCCTTAGTGCTTTCCCCAACTCCCCCATGCACGCAAAGTGATTAAGTTGTTTGATTCCATGGTCATCATGCCTTTATCATGCAATAAGACCTTGATCGACTTGTAAAGACACATAATGTACCTTCCTCTTGGTCCCTTCAAGAAATATTTCTCTGCAACAGTATATGAATTCATTGTATCATCTACAAAATTCAGTAATAAACCCTGCAGTAATATTGTCTAACCAAAAATCCATTGCACGCGTGAATTGATTATTAACCTTTTCCAACCTTGTGATATTCTCAACAATCCACTCTATTAGCCTTATCCGATTATTCGAATGAGTATCCTTCAACCTCAATAACCACTCATGTAACAACTATGGAAAAATAAAAGAAATATGCATCATGCAAATCAGTAAACACATACCACTACAAATACTAGAGTGGTGTATATCTGGAGCTTCTATTATCTTTTTGTGCGAACTCGAGCTGCTTTGTCTCCAACCATATTTCAATTTCTTGCTTCATATAATTACATAGCCTGAACATCCCTTTTTACCACTGCATTTTCTTCATCAAACCCCTTCCAAGTTGGTCTTTTGAGTTCCATCCGACAACATAACCATTTGTTGGATGTATGGGTTGACCTGGGTTCTACCTTAAATCTCCAACAAAACCCTAGAATCCATTGGCCCTTCTAGTAAACCAGAAGGTTACACCACGCACAGAGTGCACAGTGCATTCTCACTCAAGATGGCTTATGGGTGAATGCAGGAGCCAGATGTATGTAGTCATGGAAGGGATTGGTGATGTTCTACTTCTTCTACTTTTACTTTAACATGCATCATATTATTCCATTCATATAGATCTAATAGTTATTCCATTATGCATTATAAGTATTGTGTGCTAGAAAATACTACTTTAACCATTCATCATTCATTCATAATTACACAAACAATAAAAAAATCATTCAAACACATCACAACATGTGATTTTACCGTGGTTAACCCCCCTGGGCTATGTCCACAAATATTTTTTGCTTCTTATTATTATTCTTCATCAAAAATGTATTGATTTGTGCACATTACATCATGGGTTTAGTACTGGTGAGGTTGACCAGCGTCACACCAAGCTTCACAGTTTGCCACCTGACCCCCAATTACATCTCAAATCTGACTCCATATGAGCTCCACAACTCTCACAAAAATAGATACTTCAACTCAGAACTCAAAAAGGTGTTCAAATTACTTCGCTCTTACAAAGTGATAATGAACCAAGATCAAAATATATCATATTTTCCTCACACATCCTCTATTTATATTACAAAAAGGTGGGTAAAAACCCTTGCATTGACTATCAAAACCCTAATTCTATGTGGACTTCACTTGTCAACTTTCTAGCTTCCTTCTGCATGGTTGGTCTTCGATCCAACTGTTCCTTACTTTAACTCTATGTTGATCTTCCGTAATTCCTGGTGCATTTCTTCCTTTTGCTTCTTGTGCATTTCTTTCTCCTCATTTCCTGGCACGTGTTGCTTCCTTTTCCTTCTTGTGGACTTTTTTCTCCTCATTTATTCGTGCACATTTCTTCCTTGGTCCATTCTTCCTCATTTTTTGTGTTGTATCTCAAACCTTACCCCAAAATTTCCTTCTCAAATAAAACTAAGCATGTTCGGTAAAAGCTCCAACCAATTAACCCAAATAAATCTGCTACCATCAAGGTGAAGGTCGAAAAACTTCTTCCCAAATTATCTATCCTATTCCCTTGACTAAATGGGAATCTAATCTCATTTCAGTCGCTAAGAAATAGGGCATTATTAGGGTATGCATCGATTATAGGGATCTAAACAAAGATTGTCCTAAGGATGATTATCCTACCCCATTCATTGACCAAATTATCGATGAATGTGCCATGAGTGAAATCTTCTCATTCATGGATGGTTTTTTCAACCATAATCAAATTCATGTAAAACCGAAAGATCAACACAACACTTCCTTCATTTGTCCTTGGGGTACATTTGTTTATAGAAAGTTTCCATTTGGTCTTAAAAATTTGGGGGCTACATTCCAGTGGGCCATCTCATATGAATTTCACGACATCAAACCTATTGTAGAGGCATACTTAGATGATCCAGTTGCTTGTTCCAAGAGGAATGAAGATCATCCTAGTCACTTGTGGGCCATTTTTACTCGATGTCCTTACTACAATATTCAATTGGACCCACATAAATGCATCTTTTTTTTGGTCTTTGTGTGTCTTTTAGGCTTCATCGTATCCAAGTATGGGATCCTGGTTGATCCCTTGAAGGTTGAGGTCATTGTCAAGTTGCCTCCTCCTTGTACCATAATCCAAATCCAAAGTTTGTAAGGAAAAGAAAAAAAATTACGCATATTCTTTATCAGTTATTCAAACATAATTAATTTGTTATGAACTTATTGAAAAAAATTTGTACCTTTTTTGGGGCACGACCAAGCCTAATGGTCATTCAAGGCCTTGATGTTGACTTCCTTATTGAGCTCTTATGATTATAGTCGGGATTTATTACTCCATCGCATTGCCTCTAAGTCCACGATCAGTATGGTGGTTTTCCTATAGGATAGTATGCATAAATAGCATGTCATATACTATCTTAGAAAAGGAATTTTTAGTCTTGATATTCGATACTCTCACATAGAAAATTTGGCCTTGGCAATAGTTCATCATGTCCAATGTTTAGGACATTATATACTCTTGTGGAAAACCACTCTTCTTTTAGATACCAACCCAATATAGCACATCTTGAGGTGTCATATCATTGGGGGAAAGTACTCAAAGTGGATAGTTATCTTACAAGAGTTTGAATTGGAGTTTATTTCTTCCAAGTCTAAGAAATCCTTGGCTTTCACAAAGTTGATGTCTGATATGTTGAATATTGTGTAGCTTCGAAAGATATACTTATTGTATTTGACCAATACAAACCCTAAAGAATGTTATTATATTATGTTTGTTAAGACGGCCCTATTGTTCCTTGACAATTAAATGTAAATTAAAAGTGTAAAGTGACAGGTCGGCCCAGACCTAATTTAGGAAGACCATAATACTATTTATAAGGGAGGCTAATGCCTCATTTGAACACACTCACAACACAAGTTATGTGGCTACAGAATAAGTGTGCAAGTCTTGAAGGAATAAGCTATTGCAACTAGGTGTGACATTGTGGAGGGTTTTTGGTTTATCTCTTGGACATATCTTGGTTAAGTGGTGCGCTACTCTTCCCTAATCAAGGGATAGAGGAGGATATTCCTCTTTGTTTTCTCTCTATTGGAAGAGAAGCATTGTTCTTGGTTGGAAAATCTATATAGAGGAAGTTTGATGGGTTTTTTCTGGATTTTTCCGCTTAGGGGGTTTTCCCAAGGTAAATATTGTGCATGTTGTGAATTTTATTCTTTCAGTGATCCTTTATATGTAGTTATTGTGTTAATGGTTTGATAAGTAAAAGAACACCAATCTAGTTAACCACTTAAGTAATAAAATCAACATGGTATCAGAGAGGGCATGAAAGAAGGAATCTTCACAACACAGAAGAAATCGTTGAAGAAGATAAGAGCTTACTAAGACTCTCCTAACCCTAACACATCTCCTCAAGTGAATAATCTCTCAGTTTGACAACTTTTGTAAACTGCAATTGTTGTTGCAGTTGTTGCAATTGTCTGCAACTACATAAACCCTAAGTGTGATGGTTTCCCTATTTAAGGAGGACATTGGATAAAGTAACCACACCTAGGAGCTCACCCTAGGAGGGCGCATATAGTCCCTAGATTAGATTTCTGAATATTGAAAGTTGAAAAATTAGGGTTTCCTCATAAACCCTAGGTCTGGTTACAATTGTTGTAGATTTTGTGACAGATTTCATCTTTGACTCAGCAATCTCTCTGGTAAGGTATAAGATCCTCATCTTGAAAAGTTATTTGTTATTTTTACTTGTTCCAGACATGATGACTACCAGTACCGAGCTTGATGAAAATCTTGAAGGAGTTGATGACTTTCGAGCATGGAAGTACAAAGTGATGCTCATTCTAGAAGAGAATGGCCTTGTAAGTTTTGTTGAACGAGATATTGAAGAACTAGAGGGAGATGAGGCCAAAGCAAAATATTAGAAGGATTTGATCAAAGAAAAGAGAATCATTTTTCGATTCCATCAAGAACCATTTGATTCCTCATGTTTCAACATTAAAAACCCCAATGCAAATGATGGGTGCGTTATCCTGTCTATTTGAAGGAAGGAACATCAATCGGAAAATGACCTTGAGGACACAACTCAATAATTTAAAGATGCAAAATTCAGAAACCATGCAATATTACTTCACAAGAGTGTCCTAGATTACATAAAATCTTGAAGCTATTGGAGACTCAGTTGAAGAAGTTGAGATAATGATGACCACATTAAATGGTCTTCTGAATTCTTAGGAATCCTTCATCCAAGGAATATTCTCTAGAAGAAATTTAACTAATTTCAGCAGGTTGTGGAAAGATTATACTCAAGAAGAATCCATATTAGAGGAAGGAAAATCAAAGATAGAAAACAATGAAGATTAAATGCTAACATCTCACACAAGAAAAGGAAAGAAAAATAAAGAAGTTAACTCTCACAAAATATTTCAGAAGCCTCATAAAGGAAAATATTCTCATAAAGATATATCAAGCTTCAGATGCTTCAATTTCCAGAATATGAGGCATATTGAAAGAAATTTTCCCAAGAAAAACCCCAAGATAAAACCAAGAAGTTTAAAAGGCATCATGCCCATTTCGCAGGAGAAGATGAACCTAATCGCAAAAGAACAAAAGAATATGATGCAAATGAAATATATTTTATGTGTTATAGGACTTAGCACTTCTGAAGCACTTGATTCATATCAAGTGATATTGATAGTTGTATCTCGTTTCTTCCCACATTAAAACTTCAGGAAGTAAAAGAGTTGGAGAATTCTTGTATCATGGGGGGTAAGTACAAGTTGTGAAGAAGTGTCATTATTCATCCAGACATCATACAGATCAAGAAAGCAGTCTGAAAAATGCACGCTCCAGGTATTCACCCTTCATATTTAATTTCATTTATAAGTTTATTAACATTATATTTTATGCATTTTTATCGTAGCTTGTTGGATCATTATCCCTAGTACGGGAATTCGGCAAGGTCTCATTTAAAATCAAGAAATATTTTATGTGCTCGGGGGTGACATATGTAAATTCCTATGGTTGGGTGAGAATGATATGACATTGTCTATGGTATAATGAGCACATTATAATAGAACTCACAGTGTCCTGCAGTTTCTCAATGAGAAGACATGGTCAATGGATAATGAGGCCACCTTACAAGAAGCAGAATTTTTTTGAAGTTTGAATCAGTTTTTCATATTAAGACTTAGTATCCAAACACCAAGTATATCTTCCATAAACTTTGAGAATGTTGCAGACTTAGAGGAATTCAAGGCTCAGAGGGAGCAAGTATGAAGGTCCTTGTATTTGATATTAAGTTAACTCCAGTGATAGATGGTGCAGATTGATCACTCTTTAGATCATCACGAAAATTTAGTAAAGCCAGAAGGGCCTACCCATAATCATTGCAGTAATCAGGAAGAGACCGGTATGTTCCCGTGACACTTTCCAAGTGTAACACACCCAACCCCTTAAAGAAACATCTAATGGATGGGGCATCAAAATTTCACTTTCTCTCCAACATCTCTAGACCTCTCCTTAACGAAATCGTCGTCCTCTACTCACCGGGATTTCCAACGATTATTGTCATGTTCAAAACTGAGCCATGGATCAAATTTTATGGCCCCTTAAAGTTTCAGGGTCAGCCTCATCCACTTCATTTCCACGTGGATCTTGCCAAGTGTCTCCCTATGTGGTGTAGAGGTGGTTTCCACCTCCTTCCCCTTCGTGTAACACATAATATTAAGGGAATTTCGACGTTCAGCATTGAACACCCCTTTTTCCTTCTACGCATCTATCCTCTAGAGTCTCGAAAATCATGAATTCCTGAATGATTCTGAAATCTAGCCACGTGTCTTAGGCCTTCGACCCTTTCGACTTATATATGATACTAAAACCCAAACCTCCAGAGTTCCAAAGTACCAAACTTTCGAAGTGTCCACGAAACCTTGTCACATGGTGTCGTATTAAATGTTGAGGTAATGGCATGATCCGAGATCTTTTCATCGATGTGACTTATTAAAGAATTGTATTAAATGAGAATAAAATGAAGTGCACAATAAAGACAGAATAACTCAATAATGTAGAGATATATGCATCAGACCTAAACACATAAAACTTGATAATGGGGTTCATCCCTAGTGGACTACGTCTCCGAGTCCTGCTCTCAAATGGGTAGGCCTTTTTATTAACTTAGCAAAAGAATTTGGAAAAATACATAAGTATACCTCATTCTGGAGTCAAGTTGTAGAAGTTTTTCTCAAATCATAAAACAAACAGCACCATTGAATTCATGGTGTTGAATTACCCAAAAATTATTGTCTCCATGCCTTGATCTAAGTGTGGCACTTTCAGGCCCATGAGAAAATTTGTCTCGATTTTTGTGCCTGCACCTGTAATAAATTCATGGAAAAACTTATTGTTTTTCGTTACTTTGTTCATATGGTCTCGTGCCCTAATCTGACCCCCATGCACTTCCAAAAATCAAATCTTGAATAATAATGGGGGGCATTGCAAAGGCAGAGTTGATAGGGGAGATCTTGGGGTCAAAGCCATGGGCCTCTTGTTTTTGGTGTATGGTTACAACTATAATATATATTTGGTTGGCGGTATGGCGGAGTCTTTGGAGAATATGGTTAAGTTTGGTGGATTCCTTGGAGAATATGGTTAATTTTCGTGGTGTCGTTTCATCTGGCCAGATTTCGCGGAATCCTATCAAATTTGGCAGATTGAGGGTTGGAGCTAGCCAACCATGCCAATTTTTGAAAATCTGGATGATGGGCATCCTTATACATTTTCCTTCTGCCACGTGGATTCCTTTCATTGGGCCACATCACCACCTATGCATCGTCAGCCCCACATCATCCCTACTCTATTAGCTTACCATGTCACCTGACAGGTGGTTGTACGGTCTGCCACGTGTCTCTACAGACTGGCATGTGGCACTTTCCCATTGGTCCATGGATTGACCAAAAACATCCAAAATCAAGTGACACATGGCAGCCTCTGGTGTTTCTAAATCATCATGATGACATCAACATGACACATGTCTCCCTCTATGTGTTCCATGTTCCCTGTACGGATGTTGATGTCATCCGTACTTATGCTAACGTTAGTAGTACAGATGTTGACTCATCCCTGCTGACTAGGCTAGGTCGACCAAAATTTTGACAGTGGATATATTTTGATTTGTAACTATGTTTGATGATTTATTTACATCGTTGGAAATCTTGTGACACGCTCTTCGCGATGATTCCAATTTCACTGACTTTTGAGGAATTTGAATTTTTTCCCTTTCTCTGTTTATTGAGGTCATTCTGAGCTTCCTGAAGTGCTTATGTGAATTCTAATTTATCCTTAGTATTATCTAGATCCTTTTTGGATCATGCCTTCCCACTAAGAGCTTTTTGGACCACCAAAATATTTCATCAATCAACAGATAAGTGAGGGAATAATTCCCTCACCTTTTCCTTCTTAATCTACTTTTCCTTGCTTGGATGTGTTCCCTTTAATCCCACTCGAATATAATCAACATCACCCCTGCATGAAGTCCTCATCCTCCTATCCAGGATGATATCTTCCTTCAAATCGTCCAAGTACTCAGGAGAAAACTCATCAACTGAAGGTATTGAAACTTCCTCACCCTGATCCATGATCATGGGAGGCTCAAAAAGTTTCAATTTTTCTACATTTACAATTGATTAGATATGCATATAAGGTGGAAGATCTAGATGAAAAGCATCGGTACCACTTTTCTCCAAAATAGTGAAGGGTCCATATCAAATGGGCTTGAGTTTCTTGGCTTCACCCTTCAATCTCTCCTTGTTGATTTGAATCCATACCTAGTCTCCAACCTAGAACTGGTAATCAACCCTGTGTTTTTCATGATGTGCTTTATATTGTGCTTGACTTTTCTCCAATTCTTCCCTGACTACTTGATGTACCTTTTGGATCCTGTGAATGAAATTGCAGGCCATGTCTTCATTTCTTTCTTCATTTGAATCGACATCTCTCCCATACATCAATTCCAAAGGGACCTTAGGTAAATATCCAAAACATATCTCGAATTGTGAACATTGAGTGGAAGAATGTAAGGCTTGATTGTAAGCATGATGTACATAGGGTATTTGTTCATCCCAAAACTTGGGATGCTTGTTGCAGTAGCCTCGAAGTAAAAGTATCATTGTTATTTGGTCTATGGATGGAAAGAAGTGGTCCTCTTCAACTTGGTGTCCATCATTCTCCAAAATCTTGTCCAAAAATCTCCAAGGAATCGAGTATCTTGATCCGAGACAATGGATGTGGGTAAACCAAAGTGGACAAAAACATACTGAAAGAAGAGATTAGCAGCCTACTCAACAGTGATCTTCTTTTTACATGGCATCAATATACACATCTTGTTGAACCTATCCACTACAACATACAAATATTCATGACCCCTTTTCAACATTGGTAAACACCCTACAAAATCCATGGAGATACTCTCCCATGGATGGGATGGAATAGGAAGTGGTGAGTATAGCCCCAATTTTCTATTAGTGGGCTTACAAGTAGAACACATCACACACCCCTTTACATATTTAGTTACAATTTCTTTCATCTGAGGCCAATAACAAAACCTTTACAAATGAGCCATAGTTTTTCCTACCCCAAAATTCCCAGACACAAGAGAAGTGTGAGCTTCTCATATTACATGGACTTGTTCACTTGTAGGAATACAAAGCTTTCCAATATGGTAGATTAATTTTCCCCGTAGATAATAGTTCTCTACCTATGAACCATGGGTTAGCTTTGCAAATACCTCTTTAAAATCTTCATCAATAGCATATTGTTCCACATAGCTATCATGAGATAAAGAAGCATTCTTCAAAATAATAGAAGCAACAATAGGAGGTCTAGAAATCATATCAGCTACCTTGTTACGTGTACCCTTTTTGTTTTTGATTACCAAATGAAATAGGTGAAGAAAACACATCCACCTGTAATGTCAAGATTTTCGTAGCTTGGTTTTTGCTTGGAGATACTGTAAGGGCTGGTGATATGTATGTATGATTGTTTCCTTCCCTAAAAAGTAGTGCTTTCATTTCTTTACACTTTGAACTAATGGATACAACTCTTTATCATATGTAGGATAGTTAATAGGAGATTGGTTAAAAGTTTCAGAGTGGTAACAGATAGGCTTATGATATTGCATCAATACTGCACCCATGGTGTATCGACTAGCATGTCTCGATCTCGAAAGGCTGTTGAATATTCAACGGTGCTAATACGAGTGTGGTATTGATATTTTCCTTCAAAGTTTCAAAGGCCTTCTATTGCTTCCCTCCCCACTAAAAGTGTTCTTCACACTGGTTGAGGCAAGAAAAGGAGCTGCAATATATGATAAGTTTCAAATGAATCTCCTCTAGTATTGGACTGCACCTAAGAAGCTTCGTACTTCAGTTACACTTTTGGGCTCAGGCCAATTTACAATTACATCAATCTTGGAAGGATCAATTTTCAATTGTCCTCCTCCTACAATATGACCTAAGTACACAAGTGCAGTCTTGCCAAATTCACATTTAGACAATTTTACATACAACTTTTCCCTTTGCAAAGTATCTAATACTTGCTTTACATGCCTTACATGTTCATCTAAATTCCCACTAAATATAAGAATGTCGTCTAAATATACAATTACAAAATAATCTAGAAATGGCATGAATACATCATTCATCACACACATGAAGGTTGTTGGAGCATTACAAATCCAAAATGGCATAACTAACCACTCAAACAATCCATGTTTGGTTTTAAAGGAAGTTTTTCATGCATCTTTTTCTGCAACCCTGATATGATGGTATCCACTGCATAAATCCAACTTAGTGAAATAAACAACATTCTTTAATTGATCAAGTAAATCATCTATACAAGGAAGAGGGTATCGATTTTTCACCATGATTTTTTTAAGGCTCGATAATCGACACACATTCACCATTTTCCATCCTTCTTTGGCACCATCACAATCAGAGAACCACAAGGAGATGAACTGGGCCTGATGACCCCTTGATCCAATAAGTTGTGTACTTGATTTTTTATCTATGTCATCTCTACAACTGACATCATGTACATGCCCACATTAGGAAGAGGAGAATCTTGTTGAAGATGTATTTCATGTTGGATTTCCCTCTTAGGAGGTAATCCATCTGGTTCCTGGAAAATATCATCATACTTAGAAACAATATCAATTAATTATTTCTTATGAGAAGGATCACATCCTTCGAAGGCATCGAATGTTCCAACATCCTTTTCCCTTACGGCCATGAGTACATATCTCTTAGTAGTGTTTATGAGTCTCTTTATTTGTCCTTCACTAACAAGTGTGGTGTTTACCCTCATTTTGTGGGCTCTAATAATATATTTCAATCCCCCTTTAGTAAGGTGATATTTTTTCCCATGACGAAATAAGACTGATTTCCTATCATGAAGATAAGGACTTCCTAGCACTATGCCACATATATCAAGTGATACAACATCCAAATCCACTTTAGCAATCAACTTTGAAGCAATAGAAAATCTAACCCTACACTGCTTGGTGACTTTAATTTTTTCTTTATCACATACCCAACCAAGAGGATAAGGCTTTGGACGTGGTTTAGTTTCAAGCCCCATCTTGTTTACAAGTGCTTAAGATATCAAGTTTACTTGGGAACCCAGATCAAATAATGTATCTATCTTAGTGTGCTTCGATACAAATATTATGTGAAACAATTCATTCCTCTTTATTTCATCATCATGAGATTCATTATTGGAATTTGAACTAGCATGAAGGGAATATTTACCTTGTACTCCAACCATTGTGATATTTCCTTCGTCTCCTTAATTGGAACCAAGATCTTGTTGCAATGTAGCAACAATCTTTGTCTTCCCATTTCCATGGAACTGTTCCGGTCTTTTCTCTGGATGCAATTTCCAACAATGTTCATCATCTTGACCATTCTTCTTGCAATGAGTGCAAGATGGATTTCCTTATTCCCTCTTTACAGTGGCGGTCTTTTTTTCCTTCCTTTTAAACTTTTTAAACTGCTTATGTGGGAGATTGGAAGGTTTCTTTGTGGGATCTTCTCGAACATGCTTTCCCCTATTCTCAAGGTGAGTGACTTGCACACAAACTTTGTCAAGACTGGTGGGGTTAAACAATAGTAAAGTATGACGAATATAATTGTGAACTGCGCCAATACTTCATTAAAGTTTCATAAGAATCCAAAGGAATGTTTAATGCAATATCTTTCTTCCTAAATTCTTTAGTTAAACTTTGTACAGTTTGACCTTTACTTTGTCCTAAAGTTTTTCATTCCATTATTGCTTTATGTAAACAACCCAATGGATAAAATTGCTTCCTTATTGCTGATTGAAATTTCGACCATGAGGAAAGAAGATTACCACACTTACTTTTGTCTTGAAGTTTTCTCTCCCACCATATGAGAGTGATGCCTTCCAACCAAAGAGAGGCCAATTGCACTTTAAATTCCTCTTCATCAATCTGTTGAACATGGAAATATACTTCAACCTTCCAGATCCAATTATCTATATTTTCAGGATTAGCATCTCCATTAAACTTAGGTAAAGAAAATTTTACATCAAGCTTTAACAATGGTTTCTTAAAAGAATCTTTATGGCTAGAATGATGAGAATGATGAGAATGCTCAGAGGAAGAAGAGATAGAACTTGATGGTGAAGATGGAGGCTCAGGAGGATCTCCTCTAGCCCCTTCATTCACTGAAGCATTATCATCTTCTTATACTTCCTTTTTCTTCCCTTTCTTCTTCATCATCTTCTTGTCGTATCCATACATTTTCTCGACGATTTCTAACATGTGATAAAAGACCATATGGAAGTTTTTCTCCTGTTCATAACACTTTTCCTCTTCGACCATTTTCTTCCTTTGAGATGCATGGCCAATTTTGGGATTGAAAGTATTAATATTTCCTTCACTTTGTTTATGCTTGTTCCTAGTAATCATTCACACTCAACAATTCAAGTCAAAGATGACTACTCCAATACCAACATGATCTAGGATTTTTTCATCGATGTGACTTATTAAAGAATTGCATTAAATGAACATAAAATGAAGTGCACCATAAAGAAGGAATACCTCAATAATGAAGAGATATATGCATCATATATGAACACAAAAAACTTGATAACGTATTGCATCCCTGGTGGATTACATCTCTGGGTCCTCCTCTCAAATGGGTAGGCCTTTTTATTAACTCGGTAAAAGAATTTGGAAAAATACATAAGTATACCTCATTCTGGAGTTAAGCTGTGGAATATTTTCTCATATTAGAAAACAAACAGCACCATTGAATTTGTGGCGTCGAATTACCCAAAAATGATTGTCTTCACACCTCGATCTGAATCTTTCACTTTCATGCCCATGAGAAAATTCATCTCGGTTTTCGTGCCTGCACCTGCAATAAATTCATTGAAAAAATTCTCCTTTTCCATGCCCCCGTCTGTACGACGATGCACCCTAGTCTGACCCGCATGCAATGGAAAAAATCAAAACTTAAATAATAATGGAGGCGTACTTTACCAAGTCACACTCCAGCCCAAGTGGTTGGAGGACATTGTAAAGGCAGAGTGGATAGGGGAGATCTCGAGGTTGAACCCGCGGGCCTCCCATTTTTGGTGTATGGTGACAAATGTAATATATATTTGGTTGGCAGTTTGGCATAGTCTTTGGTGGATACATTTAATTTTGGTGGATTCCTTGGAAGATATGGTTAAGTTTCGTGGTGTGGTTTCATTTGGCCAAATTTGGCGAAATCCTATCAAATTTGGAAGATTGGGGGTTGGTGCCAGCC
>CBVK0100387843.1:0-16946 GCA_900067695.1 Picea abies | reverse complement strand
GTTGTCGACCAGACAAGCTCCTGGCCGACTTCCCTTGAGTTTTTCCCTCCTCACATGCAATAATTTCCTCCAAAGTGGGGAAAGGCGCTCTGATGGTCTCATTTTTTTGGTAACCTCTGTTAGGAATGTTGTAAATGACCATGCCAGACAGTGTAGAAAGTTTCGCAGAATTTCGTCGAGTCTAGATAGGTTTTTTTTAATTAATTAAATTTTTAATAATTTAATTAATTAATTATTTTTTGAGCTTATATTGTAAAAACTGGATCTTTGGGTTTTTGATAGGGGTATTTGTGCTCAAAAGAAATGGAATAGCACCCCCTACACCCATAGACCAAGTTTCAGCTCAGTCAGACTAAGTTTACTATGTCTTAGTCCACTCAGAGTCAGTCTAGGGCAAAACAGCAATTTTAATTGCTAAGATGACATTAGTAAAATGTCAAAAATCATTGTAATTTTGAGTTAGTGAGTGAATGTTAAGGTGGCAATGAGCAAGTTAGACCCTCCTAACCTACCCAAACCCATCCTAACATTTTCCCAACTTAATTCAACCTATTTACTCACTCCCACACCCATCTAAACCTTGCCCTAAGGGGAAAAACGACCCACCAACTAACTAATTCCTTGTTTCTTGCCTAGAAACTTGGAGTGGGGCCCCCAAACAAGAGGTGCGCCCCCCCTAGCCTTCCAAAACCCTAACCCTTGCTAAAACCCTAACCCAAAACCTAACCTAACCCCTCTAAAGCTCACGCCCTCCTTTATTCTAGCGCCCCCTTTGTTGGAGACTCACTCCAACTCACCCAAAACTTAACCATATGCTATTTTGAGCATATGGGCCCTCCTCTTTTACCTAGTGCGCCCCCCTAGGATAGATAACCAACCTATCTATTGCCTACACCTCACCCTTTCATCAAAGCATGATCAAAACCCTAAGTGGGGCGCCCCTCCTCTTGGGATTTGCTCTCTAACTCACAAACAAACACTTGGCACTCATCCAGGTCTCTTCTCTTGACCTCTAGGGGTATAAAGAGAAGCCTTTCTCACTCTTTTCCTGACCAATCTTTGTGCTAAGATTATTATGCTGAAATTTCTTTCACTTCCATCTTCTTGCTCTTGCCATTTTGCCATCCACTCATTGCTCTTGGGAGTCTAGTAGCAAACTAGTGGCTACAACACTCTCACATTTTGGTAATGAGAAAAAGCTTTGGAGGATCATTGGTGCATTCTTGAGTATTCTTTTTGCTCCATACACATGAGGTGATATTGTTTACTTGTTGTTTATGTGCTATTGGTAGTAGATCTTTGGTAGAGTATTCTACTAGGGTAAGCTAATTGAAGAGTATTCTTGTTAGTTTATGTTCATTTTGAATAGCTTAGGATTGCAAGTATTTCTTTCTAGACTTTATTCAAGATAACTATCTATTCCATATTTCACATTTGCTCTAAGTTTTACAGGTCATCCCAAAGGATTCATTGGGATAGTTATCGAAGAGGATTCTACCCTTGAGCCCTTCTTACACTCCTTATCTCTTTCTTGTGCCATTTAAATTTCTGCAACCATTTCCATATATTTTTCAGCTTGATTACTAGTCTTAGAGAGGTCAAAAATCAATTTTATATTTCATATTTGTTTGCTGGAAATTTCTGTGTTAAAACAGAAATTTTCTGTCACATATTTGGTGTTTTTGCAGCATTTCCAGCAAGCTTTTGTTTGCTGTTTTTTGCAGGTTAGTGACAGATTTGAAGGTGCATGCTGCCCACAAACACCTAGAAGGCTTCCCAAACACTTCTTATTGGTTTGGTAACAATTTCTCCTTCTCTCTCCTTCACATTTCTAATTTTCTGCAATATTTCTCACTCTTTTTGGGCCCTAAATCTAAACCTAGCTTAGATTAGTTTGTTTATACTTTAGGTTAGTTTATTCTTTTGTGCATAATATTGTTAGTTTAGTTTTGCTTTGATCTCATTAAGTTATTTTAATTCTAAGCTACCCTCTTTGGCCAATATTGGAAGGCTTGCCACCACCTTGGCCATTGAAGTGGTGTTTCTTTTTTTCAAGTTTTATTCATTTTACTCATAAAATTTAAATAATAATCAAACTTGCCGGCACCTTGGGGGAGTCATCCCTAAAATCGCCTTGGCTTAAGGAAAAACTAACTTGTGATGATCTACATGCTTAGTAATTAAAATATCTTAGATAGTGATCATCTTTCTTAGTTTTATTTCCAATAAGCTTTTCATTTTCACATGTTATTGCTCTCATGGTGAATGGTTTAGTAACTTAGATGCTATCTTGAATGTTTTTATCCATTTCATCTCAAGTTATTTTGCTACTTTAGAATCTTATATGCATGTGATACATATGGTTTAAGTTTCATTTTCGTTTTGCTAAGTACTTTATTTCTCAAGCACTTTTCACTTTCATAAGCTTAGCAAACATATGTGGATGATGGTTAGCTCTTAGATCTCATGCTTACGGTTTTAATGCTCCATATGGTTTAAGCATCTCAATGCTCACGTCTTGGTTCCCTTTTCAAGCATCCACGTCTTAGTCATTTTAAGCCACGTCTTGCACATATATGACATTATGTTTATGGTTTAAATGTTCATGGTTATAACATCTTAATGCTCACGTCTTGTTCATGGTTAAGCAATTAATCCTTATATGCATGTGATACATATGGTTTAAGCATTCACATCTTAACCTTATTTCAAGCATTCTTCACATCATCTATCTCATGTTTATGGGTTAATGTTTTATACTTGAACATCTTTTGCATCTTATGGTATAAGGCATATACATCTACGTTTACATCTTGCAAAGTGCCCACGCTTCATCTTAAGTTTTCATTTTGTTCATGTGGATGGTACATGGTTAATGGTTTAACATAGGCAATCTTTCACTTATGCTATGACATGTCATTAATGGTTTAATTGACACATTGCAAGCACTATTTTTCATACATTTTGCTCACGGCCATGCACTAAAAACATAATTTTTAAGTGCCTAAAACTTGTTTAAAAGTGACCCAACACACCTAAAGACCCACCCGAGGGTCCTAATAACTTTTAGCAACATTTTAGGGGCCTCATTCATCTGCCTCCACCATCTAAAACAGGTTTGAAGGACAATCCAGGGGGAAGTGGCGGGGGACCGTCCCGTGATTTCGTTGGGGAGATCCCTTCTCGGACTACCTCTTACTGTCAGGGTTGACCGAGGAAGCTAGGGTAAGGACTCGTTGCCTTACTATCTTGAGCACCAGGTAGTCATTTGGCCAAGGGAGGAAGAAGCTTGGAGCACACATCTAGTTTAGGGGGAAGGGAAATAAAATTTATCAAATCTTTAAAAAACTCCTTAAACACATAGTTGCATAGATCACCTTTGTATGTTGGGGTAGATGTATTGATAGGAAAATATCATTGGTGATAATCTTTTCATTGTGTTATCTATCTCATATGCAACTTGATGGTTAATATTTTCTATGTCTAAGTGAATATTTGGGTAAAACATTGAAGTATCTTATCAATTGATTGTTGTGGTGTGAATCAAGAAAGAGGTGAGTATCCCACTTGGGGAGGCATCACTTTCATTGATTCTTGAGTGCTTTGTGTGATTGTGGCCAGTGAAGGCAGTCCAATAGAGTAAGTGCTATTGGGGCATGCTTGGCAAATTGTGAACACTTACACTTCTTGTATCTTTGTACATTGTTGTATCTTTGAAATAACTTGTAATCTCTAGTATTCTTTTGTAAGTATTAATAATCTTGGTTTGGGATAGTTTAACTTGATTTATTTGTAAACATTTTGTAATTGAACCACCCTCGAACATAGTTGCATTGCCCAACCTTAGGCACTAGTCTTAGTTGACTTAGGGAAGGGGCTGACTTTGCATTTAGATTAGACTTGCACTTGCATTGTTGCTTGTCATCATAGGCTAGTTTTCCCCCTTTGGCCTATAACAAATTAAAACTAACTCCTAGAACATTAACTTTAAAAATTAACTTAGTAACTAGGGAACTTAGACATTGTGTCTCCGAGGGCACACTAAGTGAGTTGGACTTAGCTCACGTTAGCAACTGTGCATTAGGACGGCAACACATTCAATGTATCATTGGTCATATCATAAAGGAACATACCCATATTTTTGTGCACAAATATGGCATCGAATGCCCAAAAACCTTGAAAAAACTGATAGCCCCATATTTTTGTGCACAAATATGGCAGCAAATGCCCAAAAACCTTCAAAAAACCGATAGCCCCAGTATGTTTGAATTCGTTCGATTTGATCAAAGTCATCTCAAAGAGAATTGAAACGATCAAGAGAGAACACCTACTCAAAATCCACAGGGCCCAAGAGGTCAGTGCCTTTGTAGAAGAGTGAAGCGTTAAGCTTGGGGATAAGGAGAGTCCGGTTCAATCTTCTAGCCTGCCCAATGAGGAATTTTACTCATCCTCGCAGATTTATTGGGAACCTTCTGGCAGAACCCTAAACGATCATGTTGGGAATCCAATCAATTGATTAGAAGACCCCTCTGTAATCTCTACCCTTCATTTATTTTTTTCACCATAAGGAAAATTATTCGGAAGTATGCTAAAAAATAGAATCAGCAGGTGGGCGGAAGAAAGAGATAAGCACGCCAAAGGGAAAGCAGGTTTCAGACCTAAACACTCAACAATTGATCACGGTATAACTCTAAGGCACATCATTGAAAAAGTGTGGGAGAAAAAAGAGGAAGTCTTTTGTTGCTTTGTCAATTTCAAAAAAGCTTTTGACACGATCCCTAGAGAGAAGCTTTGGCATAGAATGGAGGAATTTGGGGTTCCTATGCACCTTAGAGCAGTCCTCCATAGGCTATATGAGGAGGTTAAAGTCAAAATCAGAACATCAGCTGGTATCTCTGGAAGTTTTAGGAGTGATACAGGGGTCAAGCAAGGGTGCCTATTGTCCCCTACCCTTTTTGGTTTATATATAGACAAACTTGAAGAGTGGTTAAACTTGCAGGAGGGTGATGGTGCTCTTTTGGGCGAGTTTGTGATAACGCTTCTCTTGTATGCAGATGACCTTATTCTGATTGCTAGATCTACTCCCGGGTTGCAATAACACTTAATTTCCCTTGAGCACTTTTGTAGTACAGTGGGGATGCAAGTCAATACTATCAAGACAAAAGTGGTAGTTTTCTGTAGCAAAAGAAAACAAAAGCATAATCAGCATAAGTTCTACTCTGAAAGCAACACTCTTGATGAAGTGGAAGATTACAAATACTTCGAAATTGACTTCAACAAAAATATAAGTTGTGAAGGTTGCAGAAAGAAAAGAACTTTGGGAGGTTGGAAAGCGTTCTATGCTTTCCAAAATAGGTGCAGAGAGGTAGAGCTATGGGATTGGAAGACTATGCAAACTCTTTTTGGGCTTTTAGTGATCTCGGTGGTTCTCTATGGTTGTGAAGTGTGGGCCAGCAGTACATCTGACTTACAATGGAAGCAAATTGAGAAGATTCAAAAACGCTTGATTACAAACAAGTTTAAAATTAAAAATTAAGTTCCTTATGATATCATGCTGAGTGAAATGGGGGTTGCTCCTATTGAAGCAATTGCTATGGTGTGTCTCATAAGATATATAAAAAAAATTAAGCAAATGGAAGACAGTCGATGGCCTAAGGTCGTCTTCAATGACATATTGTGCAAAAGAAAGAAGACGTGGATGCGGCAAAATATTAAATGGCTTAGTAAATGG
This sequence comes from Picea abies, assembly GCA_900067695.1. NCBI lineage: Eukaryota > Viridiplantae > Streptophyta > Pinopsida > Pinales > Pinaceae > Picea > Picea abies. The sequence continues at coordinate 11,215 of CBVK0100387843.1, read as the reverse complement.
GATATTCACTTGAACAGGTGCTCTATGAACAGTAAAGAGATAAAGGCTTTTGTTATTAATAGGTTCCACAAGCGATCCTGGGATAAAGGGCTAGGGAGAAAGAAAAAGTATTACATTGAAGAGTTTAACCCCACTTACAACCACCATCAAAAAGCGTACATAAGGGCCAATATATCTTGGAGAGCCAAAATGTTTATTGCCCAATTAAGAACCAATTCCCATCAACTCCGTTGTGAAACCGAGCGTTGGAAAAGACCAAAGAAAGCTTGGGAGGAAAGGGTGTGTATGTTCTGCAACTCCAGAAAAGTGGAAACAGAAAAACATTTCATTTTAGAGTGTGAAGCTTTCAAAGACAGCAGGGACAGTTGTGTAAGTATCTTAACAACTAACTCTTGGAATAATTTATTCAGCGAGGGGACAGTGGAGAAAGTGGGAGAGCTCATCATCAAGCTGAACAGGAAAAGGACTGAAAGGTAGAAATCAGTGTATGAGGCGGTTTGTCCCATACGCTATTGTTAGCCTCGTGGACGTTAAAATTTCTTCTTCTTTTTCTCATGAGAAGATTGTAATGTCCATCCGTCTATCTGTCCATCATGTTTACCTCGACCAAAAAATAATAATTAAATAAATCTATTTTCACATCAATTTAATAATTAAATAAATATATTAATAAACTATTCTAAATCCATTTTAATCTTGGACCTATCAAGTGACCAGAAAAATAAAAATCAAATCTTTGGAAGTGGAATCATGGTGTATAAAGAAGATAGAGATTTGATACCTGAGTGATTTGATCCCTATGATGAGAGATTAGTGTTAGAGATAATGCCTCATTATGATGCATACTAGAGTCTAGGGATTGGATTGGGTTTGTTGGAGGATGTTGAGAGATTCTCTCAACCTCTCCCTCCAAGAGTGGAATAAGTTGGATCTCACTCCAACTATATATACATGATGTATCTCTGTTTATTGTGAGCAATATACAAACTATTATTGTGTGAGTTATTAGTGTGCAATGGCTTCTCTCTCAATTTCCAATTTGGTATCAGAGCCTGTTCTGCCCTGATTCCCTCACGGGAAGGCCAGAAAGATGTGAGATTCTAGATTCTCTGTACATAAGTGTGAGAGTGAAGTGTTTGTTTTTTAGTGTTTTATGTGTTTTCTAGAGTTGTTGTTTGATTCCGTTTTCCACTGTCACTGTTGAAGGAGATTTAATTGTTACTACACCGATCGTGAGAGAGGGAGGGCCATCACTCATAATTAGAAGTCGTCGCTAGCATTGTTGATGCATAAGTAATCTGCCGCTGCCTGTAGATGTACCAAAGACTAATCACATCATTCATCCAAATCGTTGCCCATGAATCACCCAGGTGATCGCTGACGTTGAAGCCACCGATTAGCCACTGATTCACATCGACCAGAGGAAGGAAAGAAAACTACCAAGAGTAGTCGTCACAGGTGGAAGAAATCACTGTCTTTGATTTCAGATATTCAATGGGCATGTGTTGGAAATCATAACTTGTGAGATCCAGTGATTAGTGGCTGGTGATTAGTGTGTTAGAAGAGACATTTATGTAAAGAAATCATTGTGCACAAAGCCATTGGTTGAAGGAATCCAGATCTCCATGGAGAGCAGCAATCTGCTACTGTTCAGCAATCAATTAAACCGATTTATCAGCTTTCAGAATTTGTGTTGCAATATGTTGAAGTTGCCGAGCATCATGGATAGTCTCACGGCGGGGCTTTATGGTCAGATTTGCAAATCTGAATTTTAGAGTAAAAGATGTCTATAATGTTCTTAGATCTGTGTGTAGTATTCATAGTTTTTATTTGGTCTGTAGTTTGTGATTTGTAAACTTATATGATTATGAAGAACCAAATATAGAACAGAGTGATGTACTTCAAGCTTGTAGTTCTTGAGTGCTTCGGTGCTATAAGAATGCATTACTGATTTGAATATCTCTACCAGTTTGTTCAAAGCTAGAGATTATCGTTGTACTTCAGTGCTTCAAAGTCAACACTTACGGGTTATCATTGTGTTGGTGAGTGTGTGTAAAAAGGTTAAGTTGTGAAGCTGACTGCTGAATACATTTAGTATCTAGATCATTCTCCTAGATAACTGCGGATAGCCGAAAGCGAAATATTCGCAGATGGAAGTGTATCCATAGGATGGTTCAGTATCAAGATTGTCCTTCGGGAGGTCGAGAAGCGTCAATTCTACAAGAACGTCAAAGATGGTCAGAAACTTCGTACTTTAAATGTGTCAAAGTGGTAGCTCGAAGATGATGGGAGAGAAAGAGTGTGTCTATGAGATTCAGAGTGGGTGTAAGCGCTGATGAAGACTAGTCAGACAAAGACAAATGACAAATTCTGTAATTGTGATTTCAGTATTGTAAGTTTTTTGTATTGTAGGCATTAATGGGGGGTGTTAGAGATAATGCCTCATTATGATGCATACTAGAGTCTAGGGATTGGATTGGGTTTATTGGAGGATGTTGAGAGATTCTCTCAACCTCTACTCCAAGAGTGGAATAAGTTGGATCTCACTCCAACTATATATACCTGATATATCTCTGTTTATTGTTTATTGTGAGCAATATACAAACTATTATTGCGTGAGTTATTAGTGTGCAATGGCTTCTCTCTCAATTTCCAATTATTAGGATGGATGAATCTAGACTGGTCATCATTACATTATCAAATCAAATGTGCCCATAATCTCAGTTAACTTTGCCGCGCCCCGTTAAGTAAAGATTTCATTTATTACGACAATACTCCCGAATTTTTCCAGTACTGCATTTTCACAGACAATTTTTTCGATATTGTACAGTATTCGAATTCAAAGTCGTATGGAGACTGCCCACCTCCAATTGGGTGTAACAATGGTATCTGAGCGATCGTCTTGGCACATTGTGCTCGCACCATCAACCGTTACAGAATATGTAATTTACGAATTTGTGAAGAAAAAGATTTCACTTTGATAAGACCACAGACCAAATGATAGCAATTTATGGCTGGAAATATTTACAGCTCATCTGTGTTGAAAACATTTATTGTTACGCTTCAAATTACTTATTAGCAATGAACTATAGAAGAAACAAACGGTGTATTTAAGGTGACAAATTAAACGGTCGCGGATTCAAACCTCAATGCGCAGCAAATTGCTCAAGAAATAAGCCAATCCAGCAATGGCCGAAAACATGGCACATTCAACGAGCCTCAACGTGCTTTGAAGCTCCCGAGCTTTGTCCAATAAATTGCCTTCGTCTTCCTCGCCGTTGTCGAGAGGCCCGGCCAGGTAAGCTCCGGACTCTGCCATTAATGGCGTCTTCTTGATCTTTGGGAAGCCATGGTAGGCAATGGGTTTAGAAATTGGAGTATACGTGGAGTAAAATTGTGAGCTTCGAAGCGCATGGCTGCGAATTAAAGGAGTGTGAATCTTCAATGGCCTCTGCAGTTCATTTTTAGGAGGGTTAGAATATCTTAATCTATAGGAATGCGAGGAAAGGGCGGCCATGGACGCTCTGGATATTTCCATGCTTTTTGGCTTCAATTCGGCCTCACCTAATAAATAAATAAATGAGTTATCCATATTTAAAGGAGTACTTGTATGGGATAAAGTTGTTCTCGCACCTTTTCTACTATGGAAAGGTATTCCATCAATGGTGAGGTGAATATCTCGTTTAAACAAATTAAGTAATTAAGTTTAGTTTAAAAAGTAGTTACTATTGTCATAAATATGAGAAGAAACTGGTATAAATTTCAAGTATAAGTAAAGTTTACCATGATTCAAAACCAGTAAATCAGTGTATGGTAGAAAAATGTGTTTAGGGATTTTCTCTCATTCTAAATTTATTTAGATTGTGAAAATTTAGATTGTGAAAAATTTGATGAGAGTTATGGATTGATAAGAATATTAGCTTTCTATATTATCATATTCCAACAACTGAAGTTTGTTACAAGATTAGATGATTTTTTGGTAGAACAATAACAATACCTAGTTTACATTGATTTAGCAAGTTTTCAAGGACTATAAGTATGACATTAAAACGTATTCATCAATTTTTTAGTTATTTTTTAAAGTATATAGAAAAATATTACAAAACCCAATTATATTTGTATTAGGCTTTGACAATTGGAGTTAATGGATTATCACTCCTAAGACATGTCACTCTAAGGATTCTCAGTTTTAGATGTTGAAGGCACCCCCCCTTTGAGAATTAGACTCGCAATAGTCATGGAAAACTCTCATTATGCAACATAAATTATGGTCGTAGTTGTCACAATCAATATTTGGTTTTAAGGAGGATAAGAGGGTGTGATTTGATTCACTTGTGTGTATGCGAGGAGTGCAATGCAAGCCTTACACATTTGACCACTACCTCTGAAGTGCCCCTCTGGGAATCTTACGGGTCGAACGCCCTCATGGGAATTGAACCTTGATCACTAGTAAAACACTATACATTCCTCGGCCAATGGATCCAACCCCTTTGAGCTTTCAATAACTTTCATTAAAATGCCATGACTCGCAATATTTACAAGTATTTAAGAATAATAAAAAGTGGGCTATAAGTACACAAATCAACACTAGCTCCAACAAGCAAAACTTAACAAGCCATAATTATTAAGTAGTGTATAGAAAGAAGTAAAAGCAAAATGCCACTTGGTGTGAGGAGTAAGAATAACAAATTGTTTCCATCAAGTTGTGGTCTAATAGTTGAGAAAGGACATTGCTATGTTAATGATCTAGATTCAAATTTCCATGGGCATAAAGCCTTGAATTATAAACTAGCATAGATCCATCTTAACCCCGAAGCTAATAAGCACCGAGAAGGATTAAAATAATAGAGACATAATTGTCTTCATGCTTAAAAAATATGGGGTTAAGATGTATCTATGATGGTTTAAGAAGTAAGTTGGTCTTGTAGAAAATGGATCTTCTTTTCGCCAAAAATCTAATAAGAATTTAGTAAAAAATTCAAGCATCGGTGGAGTTTTACCATGATCCAAGATTTATGTATGGTGGAACAATGCCCTTGGGGGGTTTTCCCAATTCTAAATTGATCAAGATGGTCATGTTATCGCGCAAACTATAGGTTGGGAAAAGTCTGACCCGATCCACTGGATGGCGATAACGGTAGGAGAGCTTACCCATTGTCACCTCAGATAAACCCTCCCTCGCTTCTGTGAAGGAAGAATTTTGACGCAAGGGGGAGTCCCAGGTGACCCTAGGGGGAAATGAGATGGAAAGTGATACTTATGACGAGATGCCCCTATAGATCAGGTTACTAAGTGGAGAGTGGCTTGACAATGAACTATGTAGGTGGTTTATGGTTGCCAAGTGTTTGAGTACCTGTGGAAGATAGTTGTACCTGTCTTAGACACAAGAAAAGACAAGATACAAGCTAAATAATCCAATGGACAAGCAAGTTAAGCCTGGATTCCCTATTTGCAGCAGTCAACGGAAATATATATTAACAAGAACAATAGCTAGTTACTGCATATTCAACCATCAAAATTGCCAAATAATTATTGGACAATGAAGTACTAAAACAGTATATAATTTTCCAATACTCAAGCATGAACTTTGACGGTAAATTAGGGTTGCCAAATGAAGTTATCAGCAAATTGTTAGGGTGGCCTTATGGCTGTAGAAAACAATTGCTATAGCAGCAAGTTCCAACCATAAAAATCAACAAGTAAACAGTAAAAAAAGATAGCCCATAACCAATAGAACAATAATCTAGGTTTAGAAGTCAATTTCCATGGTTATAAAGTGAGTAAATGATGAAAGGAAGTGAAGTTTGTTGCAACCCTAATGGCTATAGCATTTAATTTATTGCAGTAATGAAATCCTTGGCTAAAAGAGGACGCCCTTAGGGCACAAGAAAGCTTATAACATGTAGAAACGATTCCAACTTAAACATTTTTTATATCTCGTAATTCTATGTATCCTAATGCAATGATTTTATTTCTTCGATGTAAGAGATTAGTGCCTTTAACTATTGGGTTATGGAGTCTTTAAAAATGAAGGAGCTAGTTGTGCTACTTCCTTGGGGGTGTAAGCCCTTTTACTCCCCAAGGCAAGCAAGACTAGCTAAGGAAAACCCTAGGATGGTGTAAACCCTTTTACTCCTCCTAGTATTCCTTTATGCAACAAATTATTCCAAGACAAATATGATGGGCTTAGTGGGGTTGTATGCCCTTATACTCCCCAAAAGATAAGCAAATTAACCTTGTGACCAAGAAAAGAAGCAATAACATGAAAGATTCCTTACCTGGTCCAAGCATTAACAAGATAAACTCCTTTTAACCAAGAAAATCCACCATAGAAGCAAGAAATAGCCTCCAAGAAAGATAGCACCTCGCTTTTTCATCCAATAGCCAAAGAAAACCATAGAAAGAGAGATGGACAAAATTGCCCAAGTAGGGCGCAAATTTCAGCCAAGAATCCTCTCCAAAATGGGAGAGTTATGATCCAAATGAAATAGAGTTGATCTTTATTTATGCAAAACGTTCTAAAACATGTTTGTCCACAAAACTTAGGGTAAAACACAAGATAAGGGGTCAACATCCCTTACCTTGCCCCTTTACAAAAGTAATATTATTTAATTCATATTTTGCACATAAGAGAAACCCTAGAAACATGACGTCACCCCCTTTTTGGGCAACGTTTAACACTTTTGGTCAAGTCGTTGAGTTGGAGAAGGGAGCGCTAGGCCTCCAAAGGCCAATTGTCCTCAACCAAAGCCTTTCTTCGAAGATTCATGGGCCTCTACCTCCAAAAAGTGCCAAATGTCCATCAAAACTGTTAGCGTCAGAAGTCACTCCTGGATTGCTTGCAGGAGCAGAGCCTAACGCCCATCAGTCTTATGTCACGATTCGTTTAATGGGGTGATCAGATGGGTGAAGACTCAAGATAATATAGCTTTAACTCAGGAAACTAGGCCTAGTATGTAGAAAGCAAGGGAGGTCTTGATCCAACTTCTGTCAGTAAGTTGATTAAAGGGCGGTAGATGGAAGACTTGTGAGAAGGGTGAGCAAGACTGCCTCGGGCAACAGGCCTTCGGAAGCTTGAAGAAGAAAAACTTAGAAGCCAAGATCCTCTTGGTCCTAAGTTTCAAAGAGCTGAGGGGTGACTCGACTCAATCCTTCAATTCCAAGTCGTTTCAGCGCTGAGAACATCACAAGAACCGATTAGAAACAATGTGACTATTATAGTGATCCAACCTACATCATCCTATAACAGCCACAACTCGACTGGATCCTCCAATTCTGAGTTGTTCTAACACAGTAAACAAAGAAATGGAAGGGAAGCTGACATCCATAAAGTAAGAAATCTCAAATGCCTTTTACATTAACCAGAGTGACCAGCGCTTCATCAAACTTTACAATCGGGAGCTTTGCTCAACCATCGATACTTACCAAAATGGCGAAAACGCCTATATAGACTCAAAACAACAACAGCAACAAAAACAAGACGCTGCATTAAAAACATTGTGTCTGCATGTCTTCTGACAGTCTGCGTATGCAGACCCTGGCCGATCGTGCACCTATGGCAAACGCAATTGAACTCCTGACAGTCCCATGAGCGAATCGGCGTGCTTTTAATTCGTCGTCGGGCTTTCCCTTTATGGCGGAGATGATATCTAACCACCACCAACTACCTTAATAACTGCTTCCTTGGGATTGAGAACGACCAGGCCAACTTGACACCTTTGGGATGTGGAGGGCCCCTCGCGCTGCCATCTGGATTAGCTTAACGATCTCCCTTTGGTAGACGTGGATGAGGGTATGATGGGAGCGATGGCATTGACACGGTGGAGGCAATGGAGAGGAAACGAGAGCGGTGACTTAAGCTGAGGAATGCCACATGGTCTGAAAAGGGAAGAGGAGGAAGGTGTGTGGAGTGCGGGGGACACATGGCAAGAGGCGAGAGGGCGATGAGCTGAGGAGGGGCCATGTGGATGGAGAGAGGGGAGTTGGACAGATGACGGGAGAAGAGGGAGGCGGTAAGTGATTTGGAAGAAGTGGGGGCAGACGCAATGAGGAGGCACCATGTTAACAGGGGGAGAACGGGATAGAAGGTGACAAGACAGGAATGGGGTCCTTCATCAATACCTTGCCATTCCGGACCCCCCCCGTTAATTAAAGGCAGGATGGCAAAGGGGGGTCGGAATTGCTTGAGATCCGTTGATCTGGGCGCCCTAATCCTAGCCGCTCGAGAGATGCGCGCCCGATTCCGAACCCCCCCCCCTCCGCTTAAAGGTAGAAAGGCGAGGGGGGTATGGAATTGCTTTATGCGCCATTGATCTGGGCGCTCTGATCGCAACCGTTGAAGAGGTGTGCCCCTGATTCCGGACCCCCCCCCTCCGCTTAAAGGTAGAAAGGCGAGGGGGCTCTGGAAACCAATGTGCGTCGTTGATCTGGGCGCACTGATCCCTGCCGTCCATATTCGCTTGCCGCTTAACCACAGGTGCATTTTGCGTCCCGAACTTATGATAAGTGGGTTTTTACCCGCTCCTTCGCATTTTATTTCCCCTTACAAGAAATGTTGCTAACAAAAACATACACCACCACCACAACCTTGTTAGAATATAATGTATGTGCTCGTTTTACCATTGACAATATCACTATTGTCACCTAACCATAGGTCGAAGCCACCCTCCGAGCACCTTAACCTTGACAGAGAATCACTCTGGAAGCAAACCCTTGTCTAGATAGCGAAACAAAGGGTAGCGCATCTTTCCCCAAGGATAGCGCACCAACAAGAGTTGATCAGATAGTCCAAACCCTAACCAAGAGATAGTCCAAGCCAAACGTGATTTGCTAGCTGCAGCAGCTGCAATGGCAGCTCTCTTCCAAATCTGCGCACAAAACTGGGCACTGCAGTGCGCACAAGTGCTGCTCTACAATTCTGAGACTGCCTGCCAGAATGAAGACTAGCCTCCTGTATTTATACTAAATCTGGCTAACTACCTGGGCCGACTTCTCATTCTGGGTATCTGTCTATTCAGTACATATTAATTCTTCTAGCCAACTTCTTCTCTTGGAGGCTAATAACCTAATATAAATTATCCTCTAGAGCCGACATGTCTTCTAGGGTTATTAGCCAACTCATTAGGGTTTCTTCTTACTTTCTAGAGTCTTCTATTCTCGTCGGGTTTACACGTGGAGGTAAATACCAGTCGCGGCTACCATAATATCAACACTCCCTCCTAGCTAGGGAGGTATTATAGGTAATGGTCTTGAGCACACCCGGTAGCATCAACATAGTTGTATAGACTATCTCATGACTAGATCATGAGCACCATCATCACCATCAATGTCATCAGCCATATCATCTCTCGAAACCATACTCCATCTGAGTAATTAGACATGATGTTGGATAAGTCACTCGCACCACAAAGTGATACAAGAGCCATTATTCTAATATGGACATATGTCCTAAAAGAGTAAATGTTCTGAACCATTTTCCGTCTGGTAAATCTCTATCCTTTGATCGTCCATCTAGTTGATAATCATTTCCAATGCTGTTGATAGTCTTCAAGGCAATCAGAACAAAATAGAACACAAATGTGTCTATCCATAGTAGTATATAACTACAATCCAGTGGTACACTACCACACCAAGTAACACACAAGTACTTGATCAAACAGTGGAACACATCCACCACAATAGTATACATCTACTGTCATACAATCTTCATAACAATCATCTGATATCAACCTGCACAGAAATGATGTTATGATATAAACTGAATCATTTGGGCCATTCTTCCACTCACATCTTTGATATCTCGGAAGAGCATCTGCCCTCAAAAGTAAGACATCAATGATGAGCTATCTGGACTATTCTTCTCAAGCAAGGAAGAATGATTGTTCTGATTTCTAAGTCTGGACCATTCCTCACCCTAGGCCATTCCTCCGACACTAAACAAAGTGTAATGAGGGGAGAATGAAACTGCCCAAAGGAATGCCTGTCCCTGATTGCTGAGCCTGGACCATTCCCCAGCCTGGGCCATTCCTCCGGCACTAAACAAAGTGCAACCTGGAGAGAATCAATATGTTAGTGTCAATTCTTGCAAGGTGGTGTTTTCTCTCCGATTTTAGGCCTCTGGTGTAAACGCATAGAAGTGGGGTTTGAAAACCAGTCGGATGTGTTTTATTCAAAGGCCCCCGCCATAAGCGTCGAGCGCAGCCCACAAAAGAAGTCCATTTTGGGCTTAAAATCAAGCGAGCGAGCAGTCTGATTTCAATGGCAAGGATCAATTGATGAAGTAGATCGACGATCGGTGGGTAATTGCAGTCAACCGAGTCGCGCCAAGTATAGCGCAAAAGTTTTCAAGGAAGTGAACGGTCAAAATTCTCTGTGGGGAACTCGCGAAGTAGCGAGGGTCGTTGATCGCGATCAGTTTAAGCGTGGGTTTATTTCTTGAACTTGGGGTTCGTGAGTTCGGAGGGCGGACCATATCCTTTGGTTGCACGAGATCGCGAGTTGTGATAATTGTGGAAAGGAAAAGAGCCATCGCCTCTCGGGATTTTGCGAAGGGAGGGTGCCAAGGTTCGACACTCCAACTCGCGAGGTCGCAAGTTGCGAGAGGCGCTAGCACTTAAGCCCTGACCAACGGTTACGTGTGGAGGGCGCCGACAATAAAAAGAGCTATACCTGTATCGCCATCTCGCGTCTCGGGACTTCGTAAAAGGGGAGCACGAAGGTTCTACCCTCGAACTCGCGAGATTACGAAGTACCGAAAGTGATCTCAGTCATCCATCCTGCAGGGACACATGGTGCGTGATTAGGCTCTTCGCCTCTTCGTGCATAGCGACTTTGAAGAGTAAGGACTAGCTCCTTCCCATCCGCGAGACGCAAAGTGCCAAAGGCGTCTGAGACTGGGGCCCACAGTATCGCCGAATGAGTTCAGGAACGTCAGATCAGAGAGGGACGTGTGGCGCCCAATTAGGCCATCTCGGCATTTCGCCCATCGCGACTTTGAAGAGCAAGGATCAACTCCTTCCTATCCACGAACCCCAAAACGCCGAAAGCGCCTTTGAGGATAAGCGCAGGGTCATGGCCCGTGATCACTTGGGGAAATAGAAAGAGCTGTGCACTAGGGGCCAAAAGTGTCGAGTTTAGTCACAGAAGGGATCATCGCAATCTCCAGGTACCAATCCGATTCAGTCTCATCATGGTTCCTGCTAGGAGTAAATGAAGG